>CAHIKZ030000380.1:3642500-3667500 GCA_903632075.3 Acanthosepion pharaonis | reverse complement strand
GTCAATGAATGTGGAACAATTTTTAAACGTTTTACAGTAAATTTAAAATATGAATATTGGATTATGAGTACATAGTATAAAAATTATAAACCATTTAACATCATTACTACACACACAAACACACACACACGTGTGTGCGTATGTGTGTCTGTATGTGTGTGAAAAAATGTGCGTGTGATTGTATCCATTATCAAAAAAAAAAACTATCTTCTTTTCGTTATTGAAATTTAAATGTTTAAATCTTTGTCAAAAATATCATAAAAGGCCGGTCTGTTCTTTATATTTGCCTAAGCTTTTTTCCACTATTCTCTACGTCAATAAAATTGCAGTGAAATGGCTTCGAACATATAATCGATATCCAAACAGCAATTATTAGCTGAAGCATGTATAAAATGTTTATGCCCACCTCTGCCGGCTTTTATCCTTCTAATGTATTTATTCGTTTCTATCCCTCCATTAAGGCAAGCAGAGTACACAATTAAGCACTCACTCACGCTCATACACCTGTGCGTGCAGGCGAGCCTATGTATGTATGTGTGTGTGTCTTAATATGAGATTTATTTAGGCCAAACAGAACCTGTAAATTACTGTAGGGTAACTATTTTTGATGGACGAATCTCAATACGAAGACATTGTGCACAAATAGTGAATAAAGGTATAAATTGTTGACTTACTTATATCCAGACTCAGATATGAACAGATATAAATCCGCACAACGTAGGAAATTTATATATGTCGATAAGTTCGCCCATCCCCAGCTGCACGCTTCCCCCACCCTGGTTTTTGGACAGGAGTATAGGTTTATCACGTGTTTGCTGCTTTGGAGTGGGTTTCCAGTTAATTCTAAAATTTTCTCCTTTTCTTTCACGCCCAGTAACCTCTTCAGTCTTAGGACATCACCTTTTTGCTTGCGGGGAATTGATTAATATATATATATATATATATATATATATATATATATATATATATATATATATATTGATTGATGTGAGTTTGTGATCCTGGGTTTCACACTTTTGATCGTCAGAGAGTTTGTCTCACAATCGTAAAAGCGTGAAACACATCAATATGCTCGAAAATTAGTTAGAATAATATCTATTTTAGACTAACCCTAACATTAAGGCATTAATTATTTTAAACAAGTTTCGTTGTCAAATTTTAGGAATTCTCATATACTTGTATTTTGATTGGCCATTCCAGCTTATGTAACAACGTTTCCCGTATCGAGAAATGTTTCGTCGATTTGAAACTTCTAAAACTCTTTATTCTACATACAACACCATCACTTGATAAAACGCCAGAAGGAATGAAACAAAATGACTATTTTTGTAGTGATTATATAACATATATATATATATATATGAATGAAGAAATATAGTCGTAAGGTGTGCTATATTTATGGGATAAAGTGCTGAATATCAGAGATAGAGCGTGTAATATAAAAGTGAACATAAGTCAACACTTGAGAGACAGTCTGTTTCATGCTATATGGCCTGACGATTGCATATAGCATGAAACAGACTGTCCCTCTCTAAAGTGTTGACTTCTATGTTCACTTTATATATATATATATATATATATATATATATATATATATATATATATATATATAGCAGTTGTTCGCCTGAAATGTCCTGAATATCTTAAGTCTGAAATTAATAGTTACGCTGCAAACTTAAAACTGAAAAATTGCTTGAAAAACTGGTTTGACGAATAGGAAAATATGTTCAGGTCTTATAAAAGATTAAACGATGGCGAAAATTCCGAAAATAGTCGGGATAGTTTACAGACTGCTGAAGACATTCTTCGAATATTTTGCAAGAATCCGATGCATGTCTGCTACGATCGTATTAAGAAAAAAAAATGAGAGAAAGCGAGAGAGTGGGAGAGAGTGTGGGTGAGAGTGTGATAAATCGACTCTATGAAAAAGTTTGACCAATTTCTGCTTTGCTGAAACCGGCGTAACATGAAAGTTGAAAAAAGTTTTCAAATAACTTATCATTTGGTAGTGGGATCTGCAGGAAGTGTAACGACTATCAGCTGCGAAACGTAGAACCAGCAAATCTGTTGTGTTAACTCGCAGTTACACTCTTACTAAAGGTATGAGTCCATCTCTCCACTATCAGCTATGAGTTCACACACAGACGCACACGCACCCACACACATATATATAATACTTCAAAATAATTAATTCTTTGCAAAAATTCATTTAAACATGCGGTTGATTTCGTTTTTCATATTTCTTCATTCTAATATAGCTTGTTTAAACTTGATTATTTGAAATCTCTAATATATTTTTTAAAACTTGATTATTTAAAAGATTATATAGGAATCGATATATGCCATATTTATACTAATCAAAATTTTCCCTTCATTTAAAATTTGTTCCATTGTTTTATTAAATACAATTTAATATCTTTTGTTATAAAGCATTGTTGACGAACACAATTTTATTTTATGATACGCAGATTGAATTGAAACGTCATACAGATCAGCATATGCCTAGCTACTTACAAATATGCACACGCTTTAGTATGTGTACTATGAAAAATGTCACGGAATAAACATGGAGTCTGCGCGAATACATTATCTTTCATTGACGACGTTTCTGAATGGCATACATTAAGATATGCGTACAAACTAATGTACATAGAGAGAGGGAGAGTGATCATAAAGCTAGCAAAGGAGTGTTGAAGCAGACAGAGAGAGGGAAATCATCAAACGAACAAGCCGACTTGACATACAAAACGCGTTTGACTAATGCTAATGTGTCACTCTTCTCACATCTACAAAGCTCATGTCTTGTATTGCCTGGCTTTTCACATTCCAATTACGCGCGCAACTCCGCCTCCCAAAGATTTGCGCTCTTTTTCAATCTATGCGCAGGATATTTTTTTTATATTAATTCTTTTGTTCCCACCTTCTTCTTCTTCTTCTTCTTCTTCTTCTTCTTCTTAATATCATTATTATTATTATTATTATTATTATTATTATTTTACTTCTTTTTTTATTTCATCTTTCTATCTTTTTCTTGAATTGACTATTTTTATCAGAGATTAACATGTACCATATATATATAAACCCGACTGTTATCATCTTAGTTATTATTTCTTCTTCGTTATTGTTATTTTTCTTCTTCTTCTTCTTCTTTTTCTTCTTCTTCTTCTTGCTGTTGTTGTTGTTGTTGTTGTTGTTATTATTATTATTATTATTATTATTATTATTATTATTATTTTCTTTGATTTTCTGTGTGTACACATTTCATTCCGGGTCCCGACCAGAAACTTAAAGTCAGAAATGGCGTCATGGCATTTTTCACAGACCAATAATTAAAAAAACAAAAAACAAAAAAACACACACACACATATTTTACATAGATAAAGCCCTTCGTAAGGTGTGGGCTGTACTTGTCAGAACAATTATTTGTATTTCTTTAAGGCATGGGTTTCCAGAAATCCCTTCATGAGTCTACTGAAATCTTTTCCAACCAATCCGAGGACTCCAACTACAACTTATGTAACACATTTTTCAGATTTCAATTTCTTCTTCTTCTTAGTAGTAGTAGTAGTAGTAGTAGTACTACTACTACTACTATTACTAGTAGTAGTAGTAGTATTTCTTTTTATTTCTGTTGTATGCACATTTCAAAACAGCTACATATCAGATATGGCTTCATGACATTTTCCACTGATCATTTTTGTAAAATGCAAAATAAAAACAAAAAGAAAAAGAACAAACATCACACACATTCGTAATGTGTGAGCTGTAATTATGAGTACAATACTTTGCATTTCTTTATGGGATGGGCTACCTTTTCGAATCAATCCGAGGGCTCTAACTACAATTATTATTATTGATGTCCTCATGTACCACATTTTTGAGACTTCCACGTCAAGATTCTTGTATTTTGATAGATTGTGAAATATTATTATTATTATTATTATTATTATTATTATTATTATTAACTTCTTTAGTTTTCGGTAAATTACAGTCTGTCACCGGAAAATTATTCGAGACCGAGATTAAGAAAAGTTAATAAATATGTGTATTCTGTTTACTCATCTTCTTATGTCAAGTGACGCATAATATGTACATTGTTCCTATTTTCTTGACACTGATTATACTCTACTGAGAAGATGAAAAGTTTTTTACAGTGCAAACAGAGGCTACAAATGATCTTGTTAGTGTTTTTGTCTGTAGCTTTTTTCATCCAACCCAGAGCTATAACTTTAATAGAGTATAAGGTTGATTTTAATATGCCAAGTATTCTTTCAATTTCTATATCAGGATACACACATTTGCTTATTACTGTCAATTTTGTCTTTCATATTCTTTAACATAACTATTGTTATCTGATGGAATAATAATAATAATAATAATAATAATAATAATAATAATAATAATAATAATCTATTTCTGACTTTGGTCTCTGTTTGGGACCCAGGAAGAAATATATATAGAACATACATCAAAGGAAATAATAATAATAATAATAATAATAATAATAATAATAATAATAATTGGTCTTCAAAGATACCAGGAAACTACAAAAGACTGGATGATGATATGTGTCAAAGAACATGAAAGTAGTAAGCGTCTTTATTCAGTAATAAAAGAAGTCAGTAAGTTAAAAATGGAGTTTCAAATGGGTGCAGAAATACAAGTAAAGACTAATACACCGACTGAAGCTGCAAGATGCTTAAAAAAGAAAGCAAAAGCAGTTGCAACAGATCAGATACAGAAATGATGTCAAAATAAACCGCTTCATGGCCAATACTCTGCTCGTACCAAACAAGCTGATGTAGACAAACCCCGTATCCATCAGTGGCTACATAGTGTAGGGTTAAAAGCTGAAACGGGAGGTTTTATCCTTGCTTCACAGGACCAATGCTTGTTAACTAGAAATTATCAAGCACACATACTAAAATATTGTTAGCCCAAAATGCAGATTCTGTGATAAATACCCAGAAACAATTGAACCATGTTCTATCAGGTTGCACAGTATTGGCACAGACTGAATATAAAATCACGGCATGACAGAGCAGGCCAATATCTGCACTGGAAAATATGCAACTTCTATGGAAAGGAAACTAAATGAAATTGGTATAAACACCACCCAGTTTCGATCAGGGAGATAGGATCTGTTACAATTTTATGGGATTTTATAATACACAGAGATATAACAATGAATGCTAATTGCCCAGACACCATTATTAGAAACCGCAAAAAACAAACAAAAAAAAAACTCCTTATTGATATGGCAGACTCTGCAGAAGATCTTCAAAAAGCTATCAAAATACAAGGACCTTGAAATCGAAATTTAAAAAATGAGGCACATGAGAACATCAATAATTCCTGTTGTAGTTGAAGCCCTCGCATTGATTGGAAAATATTCCAATACTCTCATTGAAGGGTTTCCTGGTAGCCAATTCTTCAAAGAAATACAAAAAAATGCTCTCAAGAATACAGCCTACACCTTACGAAGGGCTTTATCTCTGTAAAATATGTGTGTGCGTGTTTTTTTTTTTTTTTTTTTAATTACTCAGTGTAAAATGTCATGATGATATTTCTGACCTTAGGAATGAGTACACACCAGAAATCAAAGGAAATAAAATACTACTACTGCGACTACTACTGCAACTACTATTAATAATAATAATAATATTAATAATAATAATAATAATAATAATAATAATGAGAAGAAGAAGAATGCAGCCTGTAATGCGTCTTTGAAGATCTTCAAAAATCTATCAAAGTAGGATGCTCTTGAAGCAGAAGCCACCAACAATTCAACTTGTGGATAATGCATAGATTAGATTCGAAAATGTTATGATAGAATCTTTGAACGTATCGCTGACATCCCATGTTATAAGAAATACAAAACATTGTTCTTACAAGTACAGCGGACACCATACGAAAAGTTTTTGTCTATGAGTTAGTTTTTATTGCGTGTGATCAGAGGTTGATTATTTTTATGTTTTACAAAAATATTCAGTGGGAAATGTCATGATACCTTTTCTAACCTGAGGTCTCTGAGTAATGAGTATATAAAGGAAATAATAATAATAATAATAATAATAATAATTGTACTCACAAGTACAACACTCACCTTACGAAGGGTTTTAACTTTGTAAAATATGTGCGAATTTTTTTTTTCAAAACTGCCCAGTGAAAAATGTCATGATGCCATTTTTGTCAGTAGGTCTCTGATCGAGACAAGAAAAGTAATGAGAATACACCAGAAACCAAAGTAAATAAAATGATAATAATGATTATTATTATTATTATTATATTATTATTATTATTATTATTATTTTCTTTGATTTCTGGCGTTTACACATTTCTTTCCGGGTCCCGCCCAGGGACCTAAGGTTAGAAATGGCATCATGACACTTTCCACGGACTAAAAAAAAAAATAGATAAAGCCCCTCGTAAAGTGTGGGGCTGTACTTGTCAGAACAATTTTTTGTATCTCCTTGAGGCATGGACTTCCAGGAATCCCTTCATTTAGTCTACTGCAATCTTTTCCAACCAGTCCTACGGCTCCAACTACAACAGGGATTGTTGATGTTCCCATATGCCACATTTTCGAGATTTCTATTTCAAGGTCCTTGTATTTTGACAGCTTTTTGAATATCTTCAAAGATACATTGCAGTCAGCAGGGACTGCCATACCAATAAAGAGGCACTTTTTTGTTTGTGGTCTTTATTATTATTATTATTATTATTATCATTATTATTATTTCCTTGGATTTCTGTTTTATACACATTTCCTTCTGGGTCCCAACCAGAAACCTAAGTATTTCATAACATATAGCACTGATCATTTTGAGTAAAACAAAAAGACCTAGGATCACAAACATTTTACATCAATAAAGCTCTTCGTAATGTCTGAGCTTGTGAGTGTAATTTTCTGTATTTCTTTGAGGAATGTACTACCAGGAATCCCTTCAATGAGTCTATCGGAACCTTTTTCAATCAATCCAGTTATTATTATTATTATTATTATTATTATTATTGTTATTATTTATTTATTTATTTATTATTATTATTAATATTATTATTATTATTATTAAGGAGTGTAAAAGTTGTATTTATTTATTCGTTTATTTGTCCACTTCTAAATTGGTTTGATGATGTGCGATGCATACTTTGTCATTTCATTTCTCTTCTTAATTCTCCTCAAGATCATCAGTTTAGAATAACAAAACTTTCTAATTATTCCTTGAGGAACTTTCATTCTTATATCCAAAGTACTGCGAAAGATTTTTTACCTTTTATTATTATTATTATTATTATTACGAACACGTCTTATTCAATATAGTAGTAGTAGCAGTAATAGTCTTACCTGCTACATATGCTTAATCTGCTTCTGCTTGTGTTCGTTCTACTTTTATCAATAGTCAAGGCCGGAGCAGTAGTAGTAGTAGCGATTGTTGTTTGACATTAATGCTACTCTTGCTGCAAATGTCACAAGGATTTTAGTTTCCTCCCTTTGTTTATTTATCAAATTATATTTTATTCAAATCCTTCATGACATCCACCATTTTCCAAAAGGTTTCAATACATCTTTTGTTCATTCAAGTTTTAAAACACTCAACAAAATTCACTTCCCAGATTTCTAAATCTATATTTTTCGGCATTTATTTTTTCGCTCAGAAAATTTTGGCGTGGATTATAAAAACTAATATTTATTTTTTGCCTATAAAAATTCTGTTGTTACATTTGGTATATAAACTCAATAATGATTCAAGAGAGTAGAATGTTCTCAGTTTATCTTATTATTCACAAAGTATTGAGAATAAACAAGATACTGAAGAGTGAAAAGATGTTTAATAATTTATGAATAAATAACAATTGCCAAATTAATTTTATATTGCCGATATTCTGTGTTGATTTGAATAAGCATATGGAAGAACCTTTTACATAACTTTAAAATCTTCACTCTGAACATAATCACCATTGTTGGGATTGGGATTATATAATATAATTATTCCTCATTCAATAATTGAAATTAATCTCATTTGTTGATTTTTGTTTTATAAAAAAAGTCAATGTTGTAAGTTTGTAGGGATTCTATATCCTATTTAAAAAAAAAAAAAAATTATCTGCGGTATATATGTAAAGTGTGTATATATATATATATATATATATATATATATATATATATATATATATATATATATATATACATATACATATACACACACACACATGTAGGTATAAGTTTAGGTAAATTAAATAACTAGATAGTAGCAACCTTAAACGCGCGGCTGGCGTGTATACGTTAGTAAAGCAGATAAATAATTAACAATTTATATATATATATATATATATATATATATATATATATATATATATATATATATATATATATATATATATATGTTATAATTAAATAAAAAAAGATGGCACCTATTTCAAATAGGAAGTATCAACTATATTAACATTTGTAGTCAGAATACGATTACTACTAATAATAATCTCTACATACAATATATATATATGCACGTATATATGGACAGACGTGTATATATATATATATATATATATATATATATATATATATATATATATATATAATAAATAATAGTTAAATAATATGTGTATATATATATATATATAAATATCTATCAATCTCTCTCTCTCTCTCTCTCTCTATATATATATATATATATATATATATATATATATATATATATATATATTCACTCAAATTCTGCGGTTATTATATATTTGTGTGTGTGCATAAGCAAGTTTGTCCGTGTGAATTAGTGCTTCAGAAATTAAGAAAAAACAACAAAGAATGCCATTAATTTCAACTAGAATATCTATCTATCTATCTATCTATCTATCTATCTATATATATATATATATATATATATATATATATATATATATATATATATATATATTTGTTTTATATTTATCAGAGAATTGTATTTATAATTGTCGTTTTGAGCATTTTGTTCAAGGTATTTTCCAGTGTTTCTCAGATATATGATGAAAATTAAAACTAAAGAGGTGATGGATACAAAATACACCTGGGGAAAAAATGAAACATAATGTCGCTCAGATAGTAGTGTTACTAAAATTAAACAAATAACAACTGAAGTTGGAGACATTTATATAAAAAAGATATCCGAACTTAACTGTATCATTAAGATTATTTATTTCACGTCGTCTTTATAAATTTCATTGTCTAATTAGATATTAAAATTTATTAGGCTAGCTTATTATGCGATCCTTTTAGTTTTAAATGACCATCGTAATTTGTAATTACTAGGTATATAGCATAATCTCCTGAAGAATTGTCAAAAATTTTTAAAAATCTGATTCAAACGAAATTTTCAGTACTTATTCATTAATGAATAAACTATAGGTTGAGTTTTTTTCGGTTATTAGAAGACTTTGTGGGAAAAAATACTTTTTGGGTTTGTTTCCCTTCTCTTTTTGATATCTCTTGGTTACTTTTTTTAATGATCACGAATCTTTTTTACAGTTTTATAAAGAAACTTCCCAGCAGATATTATTTATTCAATAGTATATTTGAAAATACGAAATATTCCTTCTGAACATTAGCAAATATAACTGAATAAAACTCAAAAAATATTTTTTGACAATTGGTGCTTGCATAATTTAATAAAATACATTATTTACATTCACAATGAACAGAAAAAAAATCTATACTTAATATTTGTTTTTTTTTTAAATACTTGTAATTTTTCAGTTTGATTTTGAAATTTATTACATTGCTGTTCGTCATACGAGTTACTTATATCAAATAAAGTGATGTTTGAAGATTCGAAAAGTGTAAGTTTTATGCATGTGTGAATATTTTTAGAATAATTTGTTTTTAAGTTTACAGTTTAACAACGGCAAGAAAAAACAAATCCAGTTAGTTAATCCTTAAATTTACAAATTCTTTTCAAAAGACATCTATGTGACGAATATTGGATTATTTTTTTTTTCATTTGTTGATTATAATTTTCGCCAATATTATGGGCTCGATGAGGTAATATCGATAACCTTAATGCAATTCTCTTTCAAATAAAAAGTAAATTTAATTTCACAGAAAAAATTCAAATTATTTAAAATGTGGTTTCCACCATTTTTTAATTTTTTTGGAAGATTAATGATGTACCTCGCAATGACACATGGACAATATTTATAGCACTTTTTTAACAAACACATTTGGATTTTGGGAATTTTAAGAAGAAAATAACTAATGTTAAAATGATAACAATAATAATCAATAATATTTGTTACAATATTTGTGTTTTCAATATTACTCTGCGGTGGGGATCAATTTTCAATCAACCGCCTTACTAATTAGATATTTTCATTCAACACCTAGGTATCTCCGTTATAGTTATTATTATGTTACTACACAGACATATACACACGAACAAGCACACACGAGCACACACACACACACACACACACACACACACACACATATATATATATATATATATATATATATATATATATATATATATATATGTGTGTGTGTGTGTGTGTTCATATATATATATATATATATATATATATATATATATATATATATATGTATATATATATATATATATATATATATATATATATATATATATATAGTGTCCTTTATTCAGATACATTTTTGATATATCAGATATTTTACACACACACAGACATATATATATATATATATATATATATATATATATATATATATATATATATATATATATATATATATTGAAAGTATTTTTTATCTGACATTATTTCGTATTAATATAAACTATTATTATTATTATTTATTTGTGGCTACACGAATTTTCGTTTCTATGCCTGTATTTTATTTTATTTTACAGTGAAAAAACAACCGGCCTAAATTTAGAAGTTCTAGTAAAGAAAGAATTGTGCCTCCGACAGAAATCGAACCTCCATCACTTTTTCGTTCAGGAAAATAATTTCTTGAGCTAAAGTGTTCCGGTACCAATGATAAAAAATTCAAACACGTCCACCCACTAAAATAACATTAATAATAATAATAACCAACGTGTGTGTGTGTGTGCGCGCGCGCGCGCGCTCGCTCTGTTTAAATTGGTTATTTATTCATGAAAATATTACCAATGTAAATATATATATAAACACTGTAGATGTTAAGTAACGATTAACAGATATTTGGAAACAAAATACACGTGCTTACTAATTTGCATTACCTTAGGTCTTGGATAAATAAGGAATTTTACTGAACAAATACTACTACTACTACTACTACTACTACTACTTCTACTACTACTACTACTAATAATAATAATAATAATAATATTGCAATTCATGTACATACAATATGTTTTTGTTATATCGCTGGAGATTGAACGATAGGCATTCTCTTCAAATCTCCAACCTCTTTCTCAGTTTCCTTGAGGCATTTTCTCTTATTTCTTGAATGTCTATGTTATCTAACTGTGATTCTAGATTTGAAAGCACAGGTTCAAAATGGCCAAAGTTTATATGCATGGCCCGAACCTTCATGATCCACAGGTTTCTCAATGACCAGCCAAGGTTCACGTATTTTTTTAATTTGTTGCTTCATTTCATTTTTCATTCTGTTTTTCACAAGTCCAGTCGTATTAACCAATTAAAAGCTTCTCTATAGACTGTTCACAATTATCAGATCCAGTTCCCTCACAGGGATGGCGTTGTTGATTTTTAATATTTGTGCCCCAGAGTATTTTGACACCGAATGAATAGAAAGATTCACTTGATAATATTGTGTAGTACATTCATTGGAAGACATATTAATTTATGTGTGTTATATGCTGAAAGATTCTATGGACTATACCATGTAGCAATCATAGTTTCCCTATTCGTTGTGACTTTACCATTCATACAGAGAGATATATGAAAAGCTAATAGAAGAGTCGTAGTGATTAAAGACTAACAAAAATGCTTTCTAAAAACGCCACGAGAAAAATATGTTACAGCAGATGACAAAATAAGTATATATAAGTATCATGAAAAAACACCAACGAGCGCAAGCATAATATATAATTAATACTACTACTACTACTACTATGTTATTATTATTATTATTATTATTAACAAAAAAATCTCTGAAAATACAAGGATCTTGGCGTGGAAATCTCAAAATAAGAACATCAATATTTCCAGTTTTAGTTGAAGCCCTCGGATTGATTGTCTTTTTTTCGCAAAAATGATCAGTGAAAATAACCTGAAGGAAATGTGTATGTAAAAGAAATCAACGATAATAATAATAATAATAATAATAATAATAATAATAATAATAATAACCCGAAATGCATGACCCCAGGAAAATATGATGAAACTGCCGACCATGTTACCTCAGGATGTCTGGAACTAGCAAAAAATGAATATACTCACAGACATGACAAAGTAGGGACATATGTGCCCTAGAAGATATGCAAGAAGCACAAAATTGAAACTACTGAGAGATGGAATTAGCACCAACCAGACACGGTTAACCAAAATAATGATGTAAATATCCTCTCGGACATGCTAATTCAAACTGGCAGTTAAATAAAAGCGAATAGACTCGATACAAGGAATTGGAGATCGTGATTAACAGGATGTTGGGAATGAAGACTGAGACTGTACCAATAGTAATTGGAACTCTGGACGTCGTGAGAAAAGGAACGGACAATTTTACTAAAAGTGTCCCAGGTAACATCAACATACGAGTTGCCTAGAAGATTGCCCTACTACGAACATACCATATACTAAGTAAAGAGCTATCAATTAAATGAAAATTCTCCTATAGAACATAAGGAACATAATTCGGACACGGCTCGACACGATACAAAGCAGGAAAATAACATACACAAATAATAATAATAATAATAATAATAATAATAATAATATTGAAGTGGAAATCTCACAATTATGGCGCATGAGGATATCATTAATTTCAGTTGTAGTTGGAGCCCTCGGATTGACTGGAAAAGATTCCGATAGACTAGTTGAAGAGAATCGAAGTAGCCCATACCTTGAAGAAATTCAAAATTTGTAATCACAGGTAAAGCTCACACATTACAAAGAGATTTACATATGTATAATGTGTGATCTTAGTTTGTTTTATTTTTGGTGTTTGTTTTTACAAAAATGATCAATGAAAATGTCATGAAACCAAACTGACCTTAAGTTTCTGGTTGGTACCCGACAGAAAATATGTATGCAAGAGAAAACCAAGGAAATTATAATAATAATAATAATAATAATAATAATAATAATAATAATAATAATAATAATAATAATAATGTGAGACGTTTCAGCCATTATTGTCCTAGCTTTCATTAAGATTTTGGAGTGTATGCCACCAAATTCGTAGTCCTGCATTCATATATTCGGAATAAAACTTAGTATCGCATCGCTTCAAAAGTCTGCGTTGATTGTCGCTGCAACAATTCTGCCTAAGGTGCTCTCTTTCTGAGGAGTTACGACTTGATGAAGAACACATCATTTAAGATCACCAACTGAAATTATTATCCACTCGCAAGAAGAAAGCATAATAAATTCATTATTTCATCCATGTCTTGACGTCAAAATTCGAACATTCGAACAATGTTGACAGTGACAATATTCAATTTATTAATGTCTTGTTCAGAATGTTTGAATTATGTGAATTATTTGAATTATGTGCGATTATTTTATTGAAAAAATAATCGCACATAATAAAAGCTACAATGATCAGAGCCATATTAAAATATAGTATTAATTTTTATATAGATTATCATAATAATAGCACAGATGAAGATGTTGGTAGTTTTAATTGAAAGGCAAATTTCCTCAAGAAATAAAGTGGAATGCTTTGATTTATGGCTACACGATGTAGCGAAAACAAAGAAATCATTCCTTCTTTGAAGTCTGTTTATTTGCATTTTAATATGTTCCCTATGATCGAATAATCAAAACTTTACTTTATCCATTAACAACAATTATTATGTATTTTCTACTGAGATACATATTTCAAATACCTCGTTATTTGTGTGTGTGTGTGTATGTGTGTGTGCGTGTGTTTGTTTCTTTTATAAAGGTAAAAATAAAATGCCCGTTCTATGGCTAAAGCAATTCGTGGGACGTGAGCTGTGCTTGCAATAATATATTTTTATTATTACCTCATGATATGGTTTACAAAGCTCCCTTCAGTTAACCTATTACGACCTTTTCGTATCAAAAAACAGGGACACTCAACCAAAAGTGGAATTATTGGTCTCCTCATGTACAACTTTCTTGAAATCCCCACATCTAAATCCTTGTATTTTGATAGTTTCTTTTAAAAATATTCAAAGCTACATTATGACATCCAGGATGTGCCATGTCAATAAGAATACACATTCTAATTTTGAGTTCAAAATCGTTAACGCGATCTCTTGGGAGACGACTTCCACTCATCAACCACATTCCGATAGGGTAAAGTTTGCAACCCAATCGCTATTCAGTCGCTATTTCCATGGCTACTGTAGTAATTACCTCACTCTTTCGTTCCAAACACATTTCGAGCGAGACATAAGATGTCATGTCCTCATAGTTGAATTACTAACATTTTCCCCGTTTTTCCCATGGAAGACGAAAGTTCCAACCAAGCACCACTTTCTGCTACTTCATGGAATAAATTCGTGTGTAAATGCTGCACAGAAAAGAGTATAATGTTAACCTCTTCGTGTGAAGGGCCTGTTTTCCCTTATGCTTTTTATCCATCTTACACATCAAACATATCATTTTGTAAGACTCTAACTTCTTTGGATTTAGAGCTTTTTATTCACTGAACTTTACGAAATAAAATCTTCAGTTTAAAAAATAATGAATCAAACTCTCTCTCTCTCTCTCTCTCTCTCTCTCTCTATATATATATATATATATATATATATATATATATATATATATATATATATATAGCAATTAACCCATTGGTATATAATGCTAGTGGATCCTAGTAATATACAGCATTAAACTGATCATCAAAAAGAGCTCATAAATATTAGTAAACAATAAAAATCCAATATAACCTCATATAGGGTATAAATCTATTTCAATCGACGAAAACTTCGTCAGAGATAATTTTTAATTTTATGCTTTACTACTATATATATATATATATATATATATATATATATATATATATATAGAGAGAGAGAGAGAGAGAGAGAGAGATAGATAGATAGAGAGATAATATTGTACGATTGACTTTAGATTAATTACAAGGACAATTAATGTCATACCGCGTTATATGAATAAACTTCACCTATGTATCAGAAATAGGTTGATTATTTTAGGTAAAGCTCATATTCAAGAATCGTATGAACAGATAACATATATATATATATATATATATATATATATATATATATATATATATATATATATATAACATTAAACGAACATGAAAATTTGTTGCAAATAATATCACTTAAAATACACTGGTGAGACATCTAGTAATGTAAATAAAATATCAGCTGAAAATAAGAGAGAACGTTTACCCAAAAATACATTCGATGCAATAGACGTTCTTGGTAATAGCTCTGTCCACAATTTTAGCTAAAAGAATGCAATTCATATTTAAAAGAAAATATATAGGACGTCAGAATTATAACAAAATTTTAGAAACTTTGATAACAATTCATGCCGATGATTTTACAGCAGATTTCCTTTTCTAAAAATGTTAGTAATAATATAAAGTTGGATATTTAAAATAAATAAGGATGAACTGCTGAATGAAATACTCTAAATTCTGTATCTACGGCTGACGTCATTATTTACATTTAAACTTAAAGGCCGAAAATGTCTGAATCTTCAATATTTAGCCGATTTTTTTTTGTTTAATATATAAAAGTGATTTCGTTAATAAAGCCGTAATTTGTCTAAGAAAGTTCGTTCTTGGTTCAAAACGGATATATATATATATATATATATATATATATATATATATATATATATATATATATATATATATATATATATTGTACTGTATTGTCTCTTTTAACCGCCACTTTCACCTCCCTGTTTAATTACAAAAATTACACTTACCCATCAATTTCTAATCCCATTTTTCCTCTCATTTCATTGTTGGAAGTGTTACCTGATGATCCGAAATCCTTTAAAAGGATTTTGGTGAAATAAATTATTGTAATGGTACCTTAAAGTGTCTGTTTTTATTAAATATTAGCTCTGTTCTTCACATTGAGCTCTCAGGATTCCATCCTCCTTGGATTTACCAATTCGGTTTACCAAGTTCTTCATAACTTAAATATATATATATATGTAAAACGTAGGCTTTAAAACCCATAGTAATATTTTATTTCCACAAAACTGATTCCTCAGTCTCGTCCCCATATATATATATATATATATATATATATATATATATATATATATATATATATATATATATATATAGTATTAATACAAATAAAGATTGTAACTTTATCGAATTTATACGTTATTTAGCAAATCGACTCCTGAGTTTCGCAGACGATACTTCATTGTACTTTTCTAATTTCCGATAAGTTGCTCAATACACAAAATACTTTAAAAAATGTTTATAAACTATCTTAATTTCTTATTTTGTTTTTTGTTGTTTTTCGTTCAAGTACTTTCGACCGTTTTTAGAATATTTGTTTTGTATAATCTTTCATCGATATTACTTTATCGGTGATTAAAAATTTGTTTTTATTATTATGTGTTTATCAAATAGTCAATTTACAGTCATTTTAATATTTGCCATAATTTTATGTAAAAGCTTATTAATGGAAAATGAAACAATATTGCGAAGAACCGAAAGTATTTCTATATGCCTTTGATAAGAAAAATAATCATCAGTAACTATTCCTAAACTACTACTTAAAAAAAAAAAACTTATCTTCAAATTTAAGTCCCGCGATGCTACGTACACTTGGTCCAACCATCTTCATTCCTTTCTTCTTGCATTTGTATTAAGAATGTTCCACTCGAACAGCTTGTCTCGCTATTTAGTTGGTCTGACTCCCTAGAGGATTCTTCCCTAACTACTGCAATGTTAAACTCTTCCATTCTAAGGTTAACCGTTATCTTTTCTACATATTCTCATAAATTGCACAATTTGTACTTATTTCTATTCTAATGTGCAATAAATTCTCGCTGCATTTTCTCTAATTATACTGATTTATAGGTTATGCTGATTTAAAATTATTTAACCTTTAATAAGTCAATAAATATATGTGACCAGAAAGTGAGACCCAATGACACAAATAACTTAGTACAATAGTAATGGTCCGTGAGACCAGTGCAATTACACCACAGCGTGGTATAGTTTTTTTTTTCTTTCCCTCTCTGTCCCTCTCTGGGGATCTTCGTGAGGAACGCATTTGCTAATCAGTTCTGCGAGACCAGTTTGCCAACGTCAAGTTTCTTAGTTTTATATTTCACGCAGTTGTATGTTCACACCAGAAGTCTGGTAGTTATTGTTGAAGAGAGAATAACAGCAAGTGGTTTCAGATCTTCAGTTCCATTCTTGTTACGCTCACAGACCCCAGAAACGCTTGTATGTACAATCTCAATTGTTTTTCGAATCTCTACTTCACCCATCCCCATCATAGGTCCCCTTTTTACCACGGTTCTTGGTACGCTATTTATTATAGGTACGATTTTAACTAGAGGAGGCACGGTGGAGTAATGGGTCGGATTGAAGAATCGGAGAGCAGAGATCGAATTCCAATCGAATGCCATACAATCATTTACGTGCTAATAATCTTGGGAAAGGTATGAATCCCCTTCTTCTTCCCCTAACTATAGGTAAATAGCAGAACAGAATGGGTTCTATAGCCTTGGATGGCAACTGGTCTACGCAGAAAGAAATGGCAACCTAGTGCGGGAAAAGATCTGCCTCGTCAGTCATGTATCGAAAGATACATGATCGCTTACGCGTGTATCACGCATGACATACAACTGAATGACTGACGATATTAACATTCATGCTGAAATGATTTCATTTTTCTCGAATTAAATTTTATTATTTTTCAAGTTTTTCTTTTTTTTCTCCATGGAAAAACTACAAATTTCATATACTTCGGTGTATAGATCAATTATAAAAAAATAGTATAGCAGATTAAAACTTTTACTGAATCGGTTGTGTTAGGGATAGTATTATCCATCAACGCAAGATGCTACATAACCAAGATACCAACACAAGAACTTGAGACATGTCATTAAAAAATCTTATCATATCCCATATCGATGTCATGTATGGCTCTAAAGTTCAGAAATTTTTAATATGGCAGCTGACAACCTTTTTCTCAACATAAATTATTAAAAGTGACTTCAAGCAAAGAAATTCTATAGGTCTTTGTGTGAACCGTTCCTCATCAGGTCGCGTTTATTGGCGCTAACTAATCATAATGAATGGAATTTACCAAATTAAAGTAACCACACATCACTTGAAAACATCGAACGATAAAACAATTAAAATGGATATCACATGTAAATCGAATAGAAAATAATGACATAATCAAGATGTTGATATTACCGAATAATTCAAACAAACGGTTAGGATCGATGCTAGAAATGTAGACGTGTGAAACCTATTTCCTTTTTCTTAGTTTTTTTTTTTTTTTTTTTTTAATTATTCCACCCCAAGCAAATCAATAATGCCACAAAGATTCTAGGAATTACTGCTGGGTCACTGAAAATGAGAAAACTTTAAGAGAATAAACAGAAAATCTAATCCTAAAGATGAAACAAGGGATAAACCTATACTCCTGTTCAAAAGATGGGGATGGAGTGTGAATTAGGTAATTTTTCTGGAAAATAGTTTTAATAGAAATATTCTATAAATTTTAACCGACATTATTACCAGCTGTTAGGTGAAGAATTGCTGAATGTTTCGTATGGAAACGGCTAAACTTAACATTACCATATGGTACGCTGACACAATTACGTCTGGTATATATTCGTTACGGTTGTTATGCCGCTTGTGTATGAATTTGCTCTGGTTCACATGATCTTAAAATTATCTAATTATTTTTACTAGTTCTTAGAGCTTCTGTCTTGTGCTTATACCATGTGATCACATAAGTTTTGCACAGTTCTTACAGTAGGGCTGATCCTGATCTTTTGTGCTTGTTTTACTATTTGTTTTGCGCTGCATTCAATTATGATATAGCAATGTCAATTTTTGTGTGTTTTCACTAATTTTAATTTTAAAACATTGGTTCTGCAGCATTTGTACTAAACTTGAACCCCTGAGAGATTCCTTTTCGATTTTTCCGTAATCTATGCCTACACATGTCAATGTTTTACAGCAATAGTTTCTAACATTTCAAGTTTAGATGATTTTAAAAATAAAGTTTATTTTTCTGTGTTTCAGTCTTAACCATCTTGCCTTCGTCAGCATTTGTCAGTTATTGTCATTATGTTCTTATTTTCACGGTATTTAATTTTTAATTATATTTAAATTAATTTTTGATGAGGCATAGTTTTATCTTACTTATATAGATTCTCTTTGTAATTTTTCTATGATACATATCTCAAACTACAGTCATTAACCTTGCGATCTGTCAGTCTATCGATTTTGCTCTCTTTCTCTCTTGCTCTGCCGAGGAAAAGTTCTGTTTATATGACTGACTGTCCCTACGTGTTCATCTCTTTTTAATAATTTGCTAAAATTTAGATCTGTTCGTAATATCCTGTTCTAAATTTTCTTGCGCCTCCCTTCGTTATTTTGAACGACCGT
The DNA here is from genome assembly GCA_903632075.3 of Acanthosepion pharaonis. Classification (NCBI taxonomy): domain Eukaryota; kingdom Metazoa; phylum Mollusca; class Cephalopoda; order Sepiida; family Sepiidae; genus Acanthosepion; species Acanthosepion pharaonis. Next base: position 3,647,768 of record CAHIKZ030000380.1, on the reverse strand, counting down.
TATGCCCTTCTTAAACCTCATAAATGATGGACTATCCCCGTTTTGTACGCGTGGAAAGAGGAGAAAAGACACTACTTGGTTTCAGCAAGAAAATGAATGAAAGAAAGAAAGAAGCGTTTAACATCTTCTCTCAATACTTCATAAATGATGGACTATTCCATTTTGATCGCGTGAAAATTGTGGAATAGACCCGACCTGGTTTCAGTGAGAAAATGAATGAATGAAGGGAAGATACAAGTGTTTAACGTCTACTTCATCGAAATGGAAAAAATTGTCAATTTCAAATCTTTTCATCTGTGGCCACTTCTTAAAATAACGACCAGCTTTTTAGGATTGTTATTGCAATATTTTGTTAATGGTGTTATGCTCAAATATTTAACGACGCGATACGGGGTTTTCTACGGATAGTTTATTGTCGCAGAGCTCACCATGTGTATACTCCCTCGTTAACTGATGAATTAAGACTCATCAGAATATTAAAATAAGAACATCGTGAAATTTTCACGGGTTAAAACTAATATGTCTTATTTTCCAACGACCACAGTTTCTTGTTTGATCTTTTATGTCCTACTTTATTGACTATATTCACGTGTTGATTGCTTTTTTTCAAATGAGTGTTGTACTGCTGTTTAATATCTAATCTCCTATATGGCAGTAAGTGCTGGAAAATCTCATAGATAAAGAAGTGACTTAAAGCGACAGGCATGTAGTTCTCTTGCCAGTGAATGCTGGGCAATCTCGTCACAGATGAAGAAAATAGTTGAAGCGACAAGCAAATCGTTCTATTTCTAATGCAGTGAATATCATTAGTTGAAGCATGTGAATAAGTTTTTCTTTAACAATAATCGAAACTGCAAGGAAAATTCTAAAAACGACCAGTAAGAAACAGCTGATTTTTTATTTTATTTTATTTATTTATTTTTTTGTAACACATAATGAGAAAAGAGAGCCTAGAGGATTTGCCATCCATGAACGATGCGGAAGGGAAGAGCAGGTGAAAATGCAGAGTAACTTAACGAATGCTTTTGAAAGGAGAGCAGAACAAGAAAAAAGAGTGATGATAAAATGTCAAACGTTAATTCGCGCAATAAAAGACAAAAAGTTGTGGAGAGCCATAATCGCTCACACCCTGAAAATACACGACATATAAAAGATGAATTTCTTTGTAATCTGACACTTCAATTACGTATTTTGTCACGGGTTTTCTTTTGTAAATTTCTCGCAACGTTCATTTATCTATAGAAGCTTTCATACTTATCATCGTTAAAATTCCTGGTTTAATTAAACTTTTTAGTAATTATTTCTGTGTGAATAATTTTAGCTACGCCATGTATCTTAGCTTTGACCTGAATTAGTTTTATAATCACATGTCGGGTCATAACCAATGACCTAAGTTAAGCAAATGATGTTATTTTTTGTTGCTTTCACTTAATTAAACAAAAGACATATAAAATAAAAGGAGCAAATCTCCTGGCAGGATATGGGTTGTGTTTGTGAAAAATATATTTTTGAGATGGTGCACCGGGATTTTATTGATTTCTTTTTGGGTTCCTTTCTTAATCTGACCCAAATCTTCAGCCACAACAGAAACATTTTCAGTTTTAAGTGCCGCATTTTTTCCTATTTCTATCTACACGCTTTTGTATATTTTAATTATTCAAAAACCTTTCACATGGATGTTTTTTGACACTTTGTATGCTGATGCCATTCTGTGTAAAATCTTTTCTTTTCTGCCTTTGATTATAATGTCGATATTCTTGCATTGTTAAATCTGAGATTATTATTATTATTATTAGAATTTTTCCTTTGTTTTCCGAGTCCTGCCCAGAGATCATAGGTCAGAAAATGCATCATGACATTTTCCACTGACCAAGAAAAAAAAATACACGCAAACATATTTTACATAAATAAAGCCCTTCATATGGTGTGGGCTGTACTCGTGAGGACAATTTTTTTTATTTCTTTAAGGCATGGGCTTCCAGGCATCCCTTCAATGAGTCTACTGGAATCTTTCCCAACCAATCTGAGGTCTCTAACTACAGCAGGAATTGTTTATTTTCCCATGTCCCACATTTTTGAGATTTCGATTTCAAGGACCTTGTATTTTGATAGCTTTTTGAAAATCTTCAAATATACATTGCAGTCCGCAAGGACTGCCATATTAATAAGGTGACTTTTTTTTTTTCGTTTGCGGTCTCTAATAACAATGTCTGGACGATTAGATTTGATTGTTTTCTATGTATGTATTGGGTAGCCCCATAAAATTGTAACAGGTCCTATCTCCATAACCGGGTTTGGGGGGTGTCAATACCAATTATTATTATTATTATTATTAATAATGATATTATTATTATTATTATTTTATTGTTGTTGTTTTTGTTATTCACACAGTCGTAATTGTTGTTTTGTGTAGGAAACAAATGAAAATAAACCTCCTCATCATTCTGCAGTGCTTTCTTCCTAATTTTATTAATTCTGTCTTCTATTTCTTCAAAGATTTCCGCAGTGTTTTCGCGGAATATTCCAAGCGCGAATATAATGATTTGTGTGTCATGATGATGATCATCAAGAGTAAAATCATCATCATCATCATCATCATCATCATCTTAGTATTTTTATACCCTTTACTTTTTCATTTATTTCGTTTTGATTGTCTGATGCATTTATTTATTATAGAAAAAAAACAACTAAATCCTGCGTTTGAAAATAAACTGAATCTTCAGAACTATATTTTTAATTCCATTAAATAATTTATTCATTTACTTTACCTCCATTTCTTATCCTCTTCCTTCTTATCTTTTTTATCCGTTTTCTTTGTAACTCTAACTCCTCCCCGTTGCCTCCTCATTTATAATTATTATTAGTAGTAGTATTAGTAGAAGTAGTAATAGTAGCAGCAGCAGTAGTAGTATTAAAGCTCGTTAATATTTTGCACCTGTTGTATATGGTGGCAAACACTAAGCATCATTTGAGAATAAGTCTCCTCAAGACTCCAGCAGTTTTCGTAATATTCTTGATACTTTCAATAGTATCGTTTTATGGGTGGCTTTGATTTATCCGAAATTTCAGTTTCCACTTAAAATTTACGTTAGCCTTTAAGAAATTGTTCCCAGTACTCCAGTTACGATCGGTATTACTGTTACATAAAATGTCACACATTCTTATTTATCGATCTTTGTTTTTATTATTATTATTATTATTATTATTATTATTATTGCTGTTGTTTTCTGATATTTCTAAATTGCTTGAAGAGATGAACAACCTGACCACCCCCCTCTTTTTCTTCCTCGTCCTCTTCTTCAATCTCTCTCGCTTTCTCATCTTCTACGTTTATTTTCGCTTTTATTCCTGTAATCTTCCACCCCTGCTTTCATATAGTTTCGTCCAAACACTGCCTAGCTTCATGGCTAGCCCTGGGATGGGTGGGCTGGTGAGCTGCTTACCCCGGCAGCTGGCTTGAAGTTCAGCCCACACCGACATTATCTGACTCACGCTGCACACTGTGGATAGCGGAGGCAAAATTAACTAATCTGTCTTAGTATACTAATGAGGAGCAGAGCATTGTTGTTAATATTAATATTCCGCCTTTCTTTAGTCAGTAGTTGAAACATATTTTCTTAGGCATCATATGGCCAAGAAACGTTATTTAAAATATTTACTGTGTCAGTGTGAAGATTTAATTCAAAAATCGTTGTCGATTGATCTTGTGCGAATTTTCATAGTGGCCATAAAATGACACGCTTAAGAGAATATATATTTTATTCGCCAAAACGATTTATAGCGTTGAAAGAACGATATTAATATGGGATTTTCTATTTAATGTTGCAAATTACTATATTTTGAATGTATTATGTTATAGGATATATAATTATTGTTAAAAAGAAAGCGTTTCCACATATTTAAAATGTAGATGTTATTATATCGTAATTCATAACATTTTTAATTTCATAAATATAGCGTATCTATTATTAAATTTCATAAATATATTATTTATTACTATATATGATAAATATAGAGTATTTATACATTAAGTTGCATTTAATAAATTCGAACTGATTTATAAATACTCTATTATTTATTACTTAGAATTTGTTTCTTTATACATATATTAATGGGCTTATGAACACATGAGATTTTGTAAATTATTTTCACCATATTTTTCCCACGGCTTTCCAAAATACGTTTTATAATGTCGGAATATTCTAAACATTTACATAAAATCGAATAAAACACAAAACGTTGCGGTAGATTTTGTTGTCATGCTGTCAGCTATTAAAAATATCTCTTTAGTTGTATGGATTAACGCCAATAAGTTGTTGAATGCCAAAAAATTGTCTTTAACAAAACTTGAAAAAAAAAGAAAAAATCAGTCTGTGTCTTTGTTATATTGATTAGAGAGCTTCCTTTTTTCACGCTGCCTGTCACTATATCTATTCACATACGTATATGCGTGTATGTGTTAATGTGAGAGTATTTCTTTGTATGTAAGAGACCTTATAGTAATAAAAAAATATTTATATTGCACAACAAATATTTATTTTTGACCTAATCTACTTTCTTGCCAATGCTCTTAAGTCAACGTTGTTCCATAGATAACAATGAGCAGAAGATATAAAAAGAAAATGTCGAATTAAAATTCACATAAACTGTGTCAGTTTATGAATCTATTGTTTCATTAACATTTTATTTTTTAAATCAATTAATCCCAAGTTGATGAAAGCAATGGAAAAGAAAGGAAATAAGAATAGATTAGAAGGACCAGCAACAAAAATACCTCATCAGTAAAAAAAGATAAAATTCTACTATTGTTTAAAAGACCAAGGAGGAATGTGGATTGGGCCAAGTGGTAAAACTCTTGAATACACACACACACACACATATATATATATATATATATATATATATATATATATATATATAGATAGAGAGAGAGAGAGAGAGAGAGAGAGAGAGAGTTTTAAGTTATGCTATATTTATGGATAACAGTGTTCAATAATTACCACTAGACTCATCCAACTGTTTTTGAATCCCCTACAATCTTGTCAGATTGACACCCAAATACTCTGAAATGTTCATATGGAATCTTCCGGCGTGAATACAAAGCTGTACAGGAAGCCATTTGCAAATTTTTGGCGGAGTGAATTCCGACATGGAGCTATTTTTCTCACAGAAGGTGCTCAACTGCGCCAACTTTACTGTGCAGTCGACAAATCAAAATCAAACAACACGCATTGCCGAAACTTAAAATAAAATATAGTGACAATATAT
>CAHIKZ030000380.1:3622500-3637500 GCA_903632075.3 Acanthosepion pharaonis | reverse complement strand
ACATAAAAGCCTGATTCGCTGTATCAAAGTTCATCAGTGTACTAGACGTCCGATAGCTTCAAAACGGGATCGAAAGTCGACAGATTTGGCATCAGTCAGAGATCTTACCCCTATGTGTGTGTGTGCGCGCGTGTGTGTCTCTGTACTAGGTATAACGGCAAAATTGTCCAAAACTGTAACAGCAAACTATCCAAATTTTAGATTAAGATTTGAACTGTTGTATCTTAGAAATGATTAAATATAACTTACTGGAATTAACCGAGGTTTTTTTATGACACAATTTGACTCAACTTTGAGCAATATGAATGTATAATTACTCTCCAAACTTAAAAGAAAAATGGTGATAAAATCGAAACAAAAATCACATCATTAATTAATCATAGTTAAGGACCGGAATATCATTGAGGACTGAAATACATACATACATACATATATATATATATATATATATATATATATATATATATATATATATACACCAGAATCATATCCCAACTTATTCAAGATGGTCTTCGTCCTTTCTAACCTAATTTTCTATCCTGGAGTAAGAAGATGCCTCACACGTTTCACGCGCGACTTAATTTTCTTTTTTCACTGTCTCTTGGAATATGATTGGTGAAACTCCTTTCTCACCTGTCAAACATATTATGGATTAAGTTGTACCTCTTCTAATTGAACTCTTTATCTCTAAGGTGAATGATTATCCCTATTTCTATTGTAACCACGTGATTCAGTTTTCCTCTGAAATTTTCCTTTTTTTTTTAAACTTATGCTCTGTTTTCTTGACACTTCTTGAATAGAATTTGAAGATGGAAACCAGAGTGTAAATGTTTGTAAGATTACTGAAAGTCTGAATGAATTTTCCTCTCACTATTACTTATTTGAAAAGACAGTGGGTCTGACTCAAAACGATTTTAACCAGTTCTTTTTCTAGCTGATTAAATCAAAGTGTTTTAGTGATTCTTACGACAAATGGTATCAAGATGGCTAAATGTCTTATCTGAAATCTGTATAAGAAGAAACTCAGTTTAGTGAGTTTTTTTTTTAGATATTAAACATTTTGTGGGATGGGCAATTATGCCATAACCTGATTTGTACAATTTTGGTGTGCATTCATTCTATCTATCTATGTATCTATGTATCTCTATCTATCTATCTATCTGTCTATATATCTATATATATATATATATATATATATATATATATATATATATATATATAGAGAGAGAGAGAGAGAGAGAGAGAGAGAGAGAAGGGATAAGACAATTGAGGTGTTGAAACAAAATGGCTATTTTTGTAGTGATTTTATAACATATTTTTATATTTTTAAATAAATAACTATATCTGCTCTAATCTGTATTGAGCACTCTTTTAAGAATAGTAATTGTTGGTTATAAGAAATTATTCCGTATACACCAATCATATACTTGAGTAAATATAAATATATATATATATATATATATATATATATATATATATATAGTTATCTATGTCTGATTACTGAACACTTTATCCCATAAATATAGCACACCTTTTGACTATATATTCCTATATATATATATATATATATATATATATATATATATATATATATATATATATATATATATATATTTATGTATATATTTATGTATATGTGTGTGTTTTATACTTTTCTTTTAATGAGAAATCACAGATCATATGTTTTCATTTGGATTTATAAATGACAACGATAAAGTTATTCTATTAACGTGATATCTTTGTAACATATTCTTTCTCTTCGCTTGCTGATGTATTGGCCCCTTTGGCAGAATATAAAGAGGCGATTTGGTTCGATAAATTATTTAGACTGTGTTTCTTCGTTTTGACTTTATCTCTTCAAAAGTTATCTTATCCGAGATCAAGCATCATCATGATTTGACGCCATTATGAATTCCAAAGATAATTATAACCTTGCACTTCACAGTGACAGCCTGAAATATTACTGCTCATCCCTCAATACTATCTTTTCAAATTCTGCTTTCTGAATATTTCGATGTTACTCCCAACCTCTAATTTAGTAATCTCGTCCATCCAATCTACCTCTGTATTCATTACTAACAATGATTGTTTTGAAATCCGTTTTCTATTATTATTTTGCCCGTCTTGTATGTTAGTCTTTCCGATGTTTACTTAAAGTTAAACTGATTGCTTTCAGATCTTTCGCCGATATTCTTCACCCTGCATTAGTCACCTCTGATTTCCAATAATGTAAAGTCCCCTGATAGTCGCATCTCTCAACAAGTGAGCTACAACTGCGCCACACTGCGCGCTACACAATCACATTGATTTCCCAGAGCAGTGAGAGTAAACAAGTTGCCAACAAGGAATTACGAGTACTTTGTTTACACTCGCAAGACCAGCTTCATCAAATATTTTCTTGTTGGCCAATTCCTTTTTTTCTTGCTTATTAATCTTTTCATTTTTCTCAGAATTCTTATTTTGAATTTCTTTTAAAGCAAATACTTTTTTATATCTTAGTAATATTTTCAATTATTTCTTGCCAAGTGTTTTTCATTTGCAACATCTTTCTTTTCAGACGTTCTATCTTTTGTATAATTTATGAGTTGCCTTTCAATATTTAAATTCTGCGTTGCTTTGTTTTCATTGGTTGTGTAAATGAATCACGTGTATATCCTATGGCGTTCGTGTTTATGCATGTATGAATTTATAAATGTGGTGTTTGTTTTGTCTCCCTTCGTTGTGAAAGTTACATTTTGCCATATGATTTAAGATACTGAATTTAATGAATGATTTTGCATGATTTTATTTGCAATTAACGGACCAAAATTTTAAAAGTTACATATATTTACAAATGAAATTGTTTCGATCATGACGTTACGCACACATTTAAATCCAAATTCTAACGTTCGTAAAAAAAATCCTCGGATGGATGTCATAAAACATTTTCTTGTTGTCAGTGATAACATCCACAATCTACGTCATGACTAGCGATAGCCGAAAGTGCTATAAAATTATTAAAATGGAACATCATGAACATAGAGCAGATTTTTTTAAAGAATTTGATTCGGTTGGACGGTTGTATATACGCAAATTGGAGAAAGTAATTAAAAATTAAAGACAAAACCTGTCGCAATCGATTTCAATAAAACAGGTTTGAAAACATACACACAGGCGCGGGGGCGTATCTGAGTGCGTGTGTGTTTTGTGTTTGTGTGCGTATGTGTGATAAGATAAAGAGCAAATAAGAAACGTTTATCAATTGAAAAATATTAAAGATTCGTCAGAGAAAGAGAGATAGAGAAAAAGAAGAAAGTAATTCAGGTATTTTTACTTTCATATGGTTTTTATTTTCATTGGTTAATCATATTCCGCGTGCATTCGAAATTTTATATGCTTTTTTTTCCGTATTTTTTATTCGAGTTATGCATAAAAGTGGACATAGAAATAAACACTGAACAGTGACAGACTGTTTCATGCTTATACGCAATGCTGTCGATGCTAGTAGTTGACATCAATATCCGCCATTATTTACATTAAAGTCACGAGTCCTGTTTCATTTAAGCGAATTTTTGATTTTTGATTCCAAAATTCGCTTAAATGAAACAGGACTAGTGACTTTAATTTAATTTTATAATCGAATTTGAAGATTTATATTCTGTTTTTGAAACATGGTTATTCCTGTGTAGCGAGGGAACCGTACATTTAAATTAGTAAATTTACATTATATATATATATATATATATATATATATATATATATATATATATAAGTATAAAGTATAGGATTAGTGTATACGGAATAAATTCTCTCTCTCTCGCTATCTATCTATATATCTGTTGTAGAGAACGAACTGATAAACCTCATAAACAAAGAACTGATGCACCTGTATTAAATGGACTGTTCCCGTAGTAATATAAGCATCTATGGTGTTGCTCTCCGAGCGAGGGGGATTGCTTTTCAGTTTCAGACAAACTTTTAAATATCTACTTGAATTTTTCTTGTTTAAAATAAACCATTACACTTTGTAAGTTACCGTTCTACTTATTATTTCAATAAGTAGCCCGGACAGCATTATAAAATTATCCCAGTCTGTTCATATCTATCTATCTATCTATCTATCTATCTATCTATCTATCTATCTATCTATCTATCTATTATCTATCTATCTATCTATCTCATCCTGTTCGTATCTATCTATCTATCTATCTATCTATCTATCTATCTCATCTATCTATCTCAGCCTGTTCTATCTATCTATCTATCTATCTATCTATCTATCTATCTATCTATCTATCTCATCTCAGCTGTTCATCTATCTATCTATCTATCTATCTATCTATCTATCTATCTATCTATCTATCTATCTATCTATCTCAGCCTGTTCGTATCTATCTATCTATCTGTCTATCTTCATGGAGTGCGGAAAGTTTCTCGGTTGATACGCTTCCTAGTATCTGACAAAATCATTAGCTTCAGCTTTCTACCACGTTCTGGCACGATTGAGAATTATTTAACCACACCTAATACACGTTTTAAAATCTGTTCCCGTAAAACATGTCGATCTCCAATGACACCTGTTTCAAATTTGTATTTAATTCTTCTCAAGTTTTCGCAATCAATATATTTTGGTTTTCTCAATTACTAATTAACCCATAGCTAGGAGAAAATGTTGATTCATACATTTTCCAAGAATATTTCCGCGTAAATGAATACAGCGAACCCAACTGGAATTCGAACTCGTTTCCCCGATTAACTGTCCCGAGCTATTATTCATTACACAACCCGCACATCCACGTTTACACACCTGGTATTCCCAAGCGGTCACACATATCAATACTGACGAAGCTCGACGTTGCTTACCTTTGGTGATCAAAGTGATGCGACTGTAAGCCCATATTCGTTCGTACTATAGTTTGATTTAGTTTATGGCATATCGGTCTCAAGGGGTTATTTACTGCTGACAAGATTTTTATTGCTGGTAATATTTTTGCTCAAAAATATATTGCTGGTAATATTTCTTTTCAAAATGTAGTGCTGGTAATAATTTTTTTCTTCAATAATTCATTACTGCTAATATTTTTTTTATAAAAATGTATTGCTAGTATTAAAACCTATTTTTACACTTTTATAATGTTTTGACGCCAGTGTGGTGGTTAACTATTTGCCCATATCTGTTATCCTAATAGGTACTACCACACCGGGTCAGGGTGGACCTCGGAACACCAGAAATTACGAGATGGTTCCACACTCCTCAAAACCTCCCAATCAGTGGCCTTGCTGTCGGATGTATGTTATCGTCTTATCAAGAACGGTTTTGTACTATGGCTTGATTAACACTATAAAAATGAGAACACATTTTCGTTTTGCAAACTGTAAATAACTATATATTTTATCAAGTAAATATATGTTGCTAAACAATGCTGTATTTTTGTTTATACAGCTGCTATTATGAGACATTAGTTAATCTAAATCAAATAAATGCAAATATAATGTTGATTTGAATTCTCAAATTCAACTTTCTTTGCATATTATTATGATAATTAACCGGTTATGCCGTATTTAAATATTTATATTTGTCGATCGTTATTAGTTGATCCACTCATAGCCAACAATGGCGCATGGTTAGAAATATCAAAGGCGAATCAAAGAAAATCGACTGCTGCAAAAATATTCTACAATTATCTGCCTTAGATTGATGAGACGATATTAAATTTGTTTTCATTCAGAATGGAAGAAAGAGAAAGAAAAATGAAACTCTCTTGACTTATACGAAATTCGTCTCATTTGGGAGGACCGCATCACCAACAACGAGGTAATATCTTGAACATCTCTCCCCAGCATCAAGGCTACCATCCTTCAACATCGCCTTCGCGGCCCGGATCCGTAATTTATTTGCCATGCGTGATGCACGTTACTGATGAGGCATTTTTTTTCTGCAGTAGGTTGCCATTTATTTCTGCGGTAGAACAGTTGCCATCCAAGGTCTGGACTGCTATTTACCCATAGCTGAGGAGTAGAAGAGGATTCTTAATTTTCCCAAGGGTACTAGCACGTAAATGAATGTAATGGATTCGCATGGATTTCGAACTCGGCTCTCCGATCCTCAATCCGAGCTGCTATCCATTACTACACCGTCCCTCCCACTCGACTCCCGCGTATCATTGTTTGGTGAACTCGCCAGCAGTAAGCGGCTACGTGGAGGCCCAACACGACGCTTTAAGGATTAGTTAAAAAAAAACTTTCCTAACACAAAGCCAACATCGTCCTCGAGACTAATAAAACCGTTGCTGCAAATCGACCTTTCTTTCTTAGAGGGGGAACTGAGACTTTCAAAAACGTCAACATCAAAATATGCGACATGTTGTCAGGGGGGCCCAACTAGACCAGCCGCGTCTACCACCTACACTCCTCTGTGACCTCTGCTGACGACTCTTCAGGAGTACGCTGGGTCTTCACGGCCATCTCCCTCACCGCCACTAGAAGGAAGAAAAGGTAATAAGATGACGAACCCGATACTCGAATGTGAGCGGATGCCGGCGAGAATGACTTATTATATTTTATATAATGTGTCCAACCGAGAATAGGAGAAAAAAAATTTAATCTATATTAATTTTAATTTCAGTTTTCACTTTAAAGGTTGCAAATATACAACTGTAATGAACAGGAGTAGAAAAGAAACATGGTAATCTTGATTCCCCATAATTTAATAATGCACCACATACAGTATTATATTCGACAAAACATATCCTACCCAGATTACGCTGAATTCTTTAAACCATTCTCCGGCGTAGACGTGTATATACGTTTTACCTAACGCGTCTGTTTCAGGCAAGGACGACTAAACACGTCCAAAATATAACGTTCAAACACCTGCAACAGACGTGTTTATACGTCGATCCTGATTCATTTATGTTCTGATCTTGAAACGAGTCCAATTGTCAAATGATATGCCTGGTCGAGTTGTTAGCCACCGCTCGGATACATCGAAATGCCTCAGTTTCTTAGTTACTATATTAAAAACAAATAAAAAATATTCGTTTGAAAATTAAACGTTTTTTACAAAATAATTGGCGGGAAAGGGGTTTAAGTTTGAAATAATTTTGATTGACATGTCGGTGTCTATTTGTGTGAGTTTGAGTAAAAAACATTTATGCAATCTTTAACCTTCGTGCCTACCAAAAAACGGTTTGTCTTCTGAAAGATTTACAGTAAATTCGAATACATGTGCCTGTTTACTCTGCAGAATATTTGGGAATTAAATATTTTACGAAACTGACAATATATTTTAACACTCGTAAGTCAGAGATTTTGTTGTTTTGTGGTAAGACTAATGAAATAGAAGTCAGATATATTGAATTTTTCTTCTTGATTTGAAAAGATTGTTTTAAGGTGGACATGTCAAAATGTGATTAAATTTATTCGATCAAACTAAAATATTATTAGAAACGTCTGCGTCTTTATAGTCATCTTTAAATTAATTCAAATCTAATGACTTTTCTGTAGTTTCTATTAGTAAGAAGTTTAGAGAATGTTTGAAAACCACAACAATGATCAACTCTAACACAATCACACCTTCACCTGCTAGAGGTGCATACAAAGTATCTCTCTACATCATTCAACTCAGGAATGGCACGACATACCCTCCGACGATGGTAAGTGTCAGACGGTCAGGTTAATAACAGGTGTTGTAATACTGGCCCTAGACAAATTTTGCCAAGTCCCTTGATCATTGCTACACCTGCGTCCGTATTTATTAATCCTCCATCATGAATAGAATGAAGGAGGTGCTACCGCAGGTTTGGAACACTAGGGACTAGGCTTTCGTAATAAATTTTGTCATTTACCTACACCATAGCCGTGGTAGGATGCGACAAACAGACTCTTTATGTGTTGCCCATTTACAGACATAAGGGCCAAGGATTAAATGCCCTTTTCTCGAACACAGTCATGTTGGTGTTTCTATTCAACAACACACTTTTAGTGCAATCAATCACCGATGCTAAGCAAACTTCATACATTTAAGATGACAATAGAAAGTGCACTTTTATAGCAGCCTGTAGGCCGGGAAGCAAGCTCACTTTCGTAAATAATTAAGTCAGCTTAAATCTAGTAAAAAAGACAAATTAGTGTAGTACAGAATGCGCCTCGAATATAATCTGTATAGAAAATAAGACTCATTTATTAAGCGCGATCAGTGACACAATTTGACCAGGAAAAAAATGAATTACACTAATAGTTTCCACCCTCTTCTCCAAAGAATGTCACTTTTTAATTTGAGAAACTTTCTCACAAATGCTACTGTTCACGAAGTGTAATTGCAAATATCTTTATTGTATTTCATTTGAAAAATACCTGCACATTTGGGTTACATCTCGTATATCAGTTTGCATTACCTTAAACGTAGCGTTGTATTTAGACAATTTATTAATTTTAGATACATTTTATATACTAACGTTCACCTAATACAAGGCTCTAGTGCTACCTTTTTTAAAATGTTACTGTCAAAATATTCATTATAAAAGAGATATGATATGAATAAAAGTGCGTACTGAAAATGGAAACTTGTGAGGACAACGAGGATAGATGACGTAGAAGCTTTGACTAGATGTTAGGATTGTAGCTTTCCTGTAATTCTCCACGCAAGAGTTTCTTCTGATTCTTGAAAAAGAAGCTGACTTAGTTTTCTTTACATTTAGAATAGAGAGGAAATGACAACAAATTCAACCCCTTGGATGTAGCAAAGAGTGTCGCAGCTGTAAATATCTGAATTGGTGGAATTAATGAATGGAGCTCATCAGAAAAATTGTCTTGGAAATAGCGAGAGAATGCAGACAGTCTTGCAAGATTCCGTTCATAGGGGATAGATTGTAGAGTGTGAAATCAGTCATCGCCTACAACAGTGTCTCGCCATCATGGATATGGCATTGAACAGTAAAGAACCTCTCTCTCTCTCTCTCTCTCTCTCTCTCTCTCAAACGTTTCTAGCATTTCTCAGACGTACGGATGTATCCGTGTCAAAATCTGAAAGGTGGGTTATTTAGCGTGGGATAGCGTTTAGCAAGCTTATTTTATCACTAATTATTCTACCTATGTTCTAAGTTCAGTTAACTACTGATACCTCATTGTGCCAAACTAAGCATGATAAATACCGTATTTTGAAATATGAGTGACTAAATTAATAATAATAGATAGGTTCGCCTCTCGGCCTGTTCATTCTCCTCCTCTGTCGTATGAACAAGAATAGTAGTTTGTCCCTTGATTTATGTTTAGTATTGGATTTCCGTTTTCTTCTAAAGTCTGCTTCAACTTCATACTTCTGACATCTTCGCCTTAATTCTGAAGTGTTATTTTTCCTCAACAGAAGTAGATAGGTTCACTTATCGTCCAGTTAACTCTCCTCCCGAGGATTTTGGACAAGAATGGACGTTTATCACTTGACTCATGTTTAGGATTGGGTTTCCGGTTCCTTCTAAAGTCTACTTCAATTCCGACGTCTGAAATTTTATTCACTAGCTATTTTTAATTTTTATTTTAGTTTTTTTCCACAATAGGAGCAGATAGGTTGGCCAGTTGTCCGGTTTACACTCCTCCCTGAGATTTTGAGGTTCATTCCTTGTTTCTTGCCTACGAATGGATTTCTGGTGCCTTCTAAAATCTTCTCACTCTCTTTCACTCCCAGTAGCCCTTTGCCACTTAGTGGCATTATCGCTTTGCTAGGGGTAAATTGATTATATACAGAAAAAATTCAAAATGTATTCCTACACGTGCGTGTATCTACGTCTATATATATCTGTGAAGGGGGAAGAAGTGAATGTTTAAGAGATGCGTGGGATTTTTATGCTACTTTTAATGATATTACCATAAAAAAGACAACAATGTCGACTGGATCTTAAACTGACTGTTTTTTATGGTATTTGTTCTTATTATTGCATTTTAATTGCATACGTTTCGGCTTTTATTCAGCGCAGAATGTGCACCCACGCATTTATCATTGGTTAGAACATAGCAGGAACCTGAAGTTATATGAGAATCAGAATGGTTTCTTTTTACCTTTCTTTCACAGTTACTTACATTACATTATCAACCCCTTCATCCCTATGAAGAAACACTGTTGCACTCACACGTAGACACAAAACCACATAGGTATCCAACAGATTTAAACTATAATACGCATGCTTAAGAATGAAATTTTTTTTCAACACTTAATAGATTTTGCAATTTGACATTATTTCTTATTACATACATATTTAGGCGGGAATATTGTCTGGATGGATGTGCCTGTCGTTTTAAACATAAAATTCAATATCTATCGGTTTAAAGATCGAAAGTATTATCAAAGAAAATATTTTGCCAGATAACAAGAAACTATATTCCTTTTTTAATGTAGGAAATCGCTTTCAAGTGAAGAAGTGAAGCGTGATTTACTATTAAACTAGGAGAGGTCATTGCAACATAGTGATGCACAATTAGCCTAATAAAAGAAGGAATATATCTTGGAACTTTTCGAAGTCTATGTCTACTTACCTTAATTTCCTAACCGAAACGTAAAAACGTAATCAAAGTAACTGATTATAAACACTGTATTTATTGGGAAAATGCGTTTGAGTAGATATCCTTGTCATTTAAAGTGTTAAAATTAATATCTACTTACCTAAGAGATTGAATGTTGTATGAAAGAAAATGTGTCTTCCGGTAGGAATCGAAGTTCCATTCCTTTTTGAATATGAGAAACAATCGGATTTTACAATTAAACTACGGGAAACTATTGTAGCAAAATATTAATAATGTATCCATAAAATTGTTCAAAATATGCATGCGCGGGGTTCAATTCAAATTGATAATGAATAATTATTAATGAATCTGTGGTTAGTTTAGTATAAGAATATATTAGTCAGATATATACTCCCAGTACCAAATAAGTAAGGTGATCTAATAACTAGGTGGGTTTGGATATTCCCTGCAAAATCTTTGGTCTTTGGGGTTTAAATTATTTTGGTACCATCAGCATATACTGTTTTAACACATAAGTGAATAGCGACGGCAGCAATACTGTTTCGGTAGCGGGCTTCATATTAGGCGGATGTAAATTGAAAAATAGAAGTTGGCTTACCCTGACATAGGCACAGGAGAATCCTGGGGACTGAATTCACAATACTAGCGAAATAGCACGTGAGACACTGTCTGTATGTATATTAGTTTGCTTCATATTCTTTACTATTCAAAACCCGTCCTGGATAAGACGATAAACCACATCCGCGTCGTGGGTAAGACGATAAACTATATCCAACCGCAAGACCTCTGAGCAGGTTTTGAGTCGCTGGTGTTCCCAGGTCCACCTTCACCCGGGGTGGTAGCAACTTTTAGGGTCCCAGCCGTGGGCAAATAGTTATCTCCAAACTGGGGTCAAAACACTATGAAAGTGTAAAAAGAGGTTTTAATACCAGCAATATATTTTTTATAAAAGGTTATTACCAGTAATTAATTTTTGAAGAAAAAAAATTACCAGCAATACATTTTGGGAAAAAAATTACCAGCAATAAAAATATTGTCGTCATTAAAGAACCCATTAAGGTTGATATGCCGGAAAACAAACCAAACCAAGCTATTCAAACCAGAATGCTTATCTTGGTTGTTAAAGGCACGACGTTTCAGCCGTTATACTCTGCGTCCCTCATCAGATGTTTTTCTTTCTATTTGTAACATTCTTTGAATTTCCAGGGTTAGATTGCTCCTATTCTGCTTTCCCTGTTTAGGGGGGTGTTTTTTTTATCACATAGTACCTAATACTGATTAAACGTCCTGATTAGGTAGATAAAACCACTCCAAAGTATTCTTTAGGGAAAACCCAGAAACAGATAAAGAAAATAGGCGAATCCTTGCTTCGTCTCGTCCTTTCTAGCATCGTTTAAGACGTTTGGCTGGGGCCATAATATATTGTTGAAATGTGAAAAACGCATTCTTTGTCATGCATCTCATGCTCCGAATAATGCAGAAATTTCAATCGTGAATATAATTGTCAGTGTTGTAATTTTTCTATTATTACTTAAACGAAAGATCACTGAAACGTTCAATTCGTTTTTGCATTGTGGGTTTGTTTCTTTCTGTAAGACAGATACGTTATTTTTTCTGCGCTAAAGAGCCAGAGATTGAACCCGGAACTACCAGGGAAACATATGTTTTAACAACGCTATATTATGCTAACACATGTTTAGAGTAAAACAGCCGAGGGTGCAACGGCCTCATCACCGACTGTCCGTTGTATTCGACGAAGCCACACTTGTCTTCACTGGAGTAAAGTGCAACAATAGAAATATCTCCCTTGTTTGAATAGCAGCTGATCCCATGGAAAGCCGAAGCAGAACAATGGCGGTATTAGCCAAATGACCCGTAGTGGCTTATTAAATGTACTAGCTATCGCCAACCGTTGGTTCAGCTGAAGAACTTATCTGTCTTCCTGGTAGTAGACAAAATAGTATGATACTTACAGTGCTCAGCAGTTGCAATCCACCAGCCTCTTAACACCGGCTCCACCGTATCCACTGGTTCCCAAATGGTGAGCTGCACCTCATGGGTGTGGTGGAAGAGGATAGCAGGTGAGTCGGAATGATAGAAAAACAATCAATGATTTAGAAACAGTTTTACAAAATTCATATGCTAAAAATAAATATGATTTCAAAATATAAAATATTATTATGGATTAGTTTTAATTGCACGCATTAACCCCAGTATAAATAGTTGTAAATAATTGTTGACCGATTTTAGCATTGTGATAATTTTGCATTATATCAAGTATTAAGAATATAGTAACTAGGGTCCGCAAATTGTAGAAGAGAGTTATCAATGAAAGGTTGGAAACCACTATATTACATACACAGATGACATTTATGAATGTCTTAATATTCTACATCATGAAATATTTCCACTATGTATTAAGTCAGTGCTTCCCAAACAGTGTGGTAGACCTCATAGGTGCGGTGCAAGTGGATAGCAGGTGAGGCGGAATGATTGAAAGGCAATCAAAAATTAAGAAAGAGTTTAAAAAGATAAATATACCAAAAATAAATATGATTTCCAAATTTAAAATATAATTATGGATGAGTTGCAATTGCATGCATGAATCCCAATATAAATAATTATACACCGATTTTATCATTGTTATATTTTTGCATTATATAAAATCTTAAGAATAGAGTAACTAGGCTCCGTAAATTGGAGGAGAGAGTTATCAATGATAATTTTATGACTTTGAATCCGCGGTTATCTCCCTTTAGCCCTGTCCGTTTTTTTTTTTTTTTTTTTTTTAATGTAATTTCTATCACATAAAATTTGGTGAGGTGCGAGCAAATTTTCTTTCCAAAAATACGGTCCAGAGAAAAAAAAATCATGCGAACCTCTAATCGTATCCCTGGTACTGCTAGCTTAGGGTTACTAAATTTAGCTCGAGGTCCTACTCCAAGCTAAAGGAGAGAAGGTGTTGGATTATTCTCCATTGGTTAGCTGCGATCAAGAGATCGGCCTTACTCGCTAACCGAAGTACAACAACCAAGATGTACATGCCGGTTTGAGGAACAACATACACAAATAAATATAAGTGCTGATTTCCCAAAAGTTCAGGCCGTATTATTTATAGGCATATATAGAGGCTCTTGAGCCCCCATGCAGAGATAATCAGACAGACATGCATATAAAGACATGTAATTATAACATTCGAAATGATTACATGTGTATAGCGGGTGCTGAGAGGGAGAACGAAAACTATACCGGCTTCTTGTAGCGTTTGAGCTTGAGTACACGCCATGGGTATGCGACTCATAAGTATTCCTGAGTTTGAGCGTCAGTGTCAGAGAAAGATCCGTGCCTCATCTCCCTCTTTCTTGTGCTTTGCAACATTTATGACGTTTGGGTGGGATCACACACTATTATAGAAATATGAAAACTCCCTCCTTATTTTACTCAGACTACACCCGGTTCTCTCTCAACTCTGGATCTGAATAAAGCAAGAACACTCAATCGCGACTACAAATGTCCGTATTATGATATTTCTACTGTTGCTTAGACGTAAGATCATTGACCTTGCAATTACTCACATTATTTTATTGGTGTGTTTCCATCAAAAGCGATTTTATAGCATTTTGTGCTGTGACAAATCGATATATTACCATATAATTGAATTTAGATCGTTACCTAGATAGATAACAAAAAACAAAAAAAAAACAATCTGATATATACGAATAGATTATGTTATATAAAACAGAGAGTGAACTGTGAAGTTGTCTGATTGTTTCGTAGATAAACAATCTTCGAATCAATTAAAAGAATTCTTGTGACCGGCGGTAAAACATCTATGAAACAGTCAAAAAATTACCATGTATAAAATAAAAGTTCCCTTGATATATTAAATTAATCCACAAATGTTGTTTTATTATTACAAGAAGAACTCTTAAATACACTCTTTTTTTTTATCTTGATCAAACCTTCTCTTTCTTGCCCACCCTATCCGCTATAAAAAAAATATGGGTTTCCAGCTTCGTCTACCAGCAACGATTGATTTTTTTCTGCTCATTCTGAAACAAGCATGCCATAAAAAAAAGAGAAAGAAAGAGAAGAAAAGAAAAAAAAAACATAAACAAGAATTTCAGTGTCAAAGTTTATATTTTGTAACAAATATCTCGCTTCGTTCCGTCCACTTATCTCCCCTTAAAATCAATCTCCATAGCGGAAGTTTACCCCGATTTTACTGCGCATGTGCAATCAAATATTTTGTGTTTGTTTATTTGCTTTTTGTTGTTGTTGGGTTTTATTTTTTTGCTGAATAAGCATCAGAATATTTATAGAGAACGCTGATCGAAGCAAAAGTCATTACTCTTTTGCTTTAAATCTTTTTTTCTATTTAATCTTTTCGTGTGTTTTTATGTTTTCAAGTTGACGTATAGAATCTCCTTAAATGCGTTTCGTATGTATTTTTGTGTGCAAATACTGGATTTGCTAATGGCTAAGGATGTCAGTGTTTGTTGGAGA
>CAHIKZ030000380.1:3602500-3617500 GCA_903632075.3 Acanthosepion pharaonis | reverse complement strand
TTAGTCACATATCTTAAAAATTTTAGTATGGATTTTAAATGAAAATTCATACTAATCAGAAACTTTGGTGACATGACTAACAAGAACATTGTAATCGCGATCTATATTAACATGCCCGAAAAAATCTTTTTTGTCCAGAATTTTAATTATAATTAATTTTTGAAAAATAATATGTATATATATACTATTACAGAATGTTTTCCTGCATCCTTATGATATTTTTGTATAATATCAAATATGGTATTGTACACCCATTGTATAATATAAGTTATAGTGTTGTAAATCTACGAAATGATAATAACATTTTCCTGGAATTAGACAATTTTAAAATTTCAGACACTATCCGCCATTTTCTATCATCTACTTGGGAGGTAGTCCCTTTGGATATGTAGATCACTGCTCATAAGAGATATTTCTCACAAACGACATTCCGTATTAAATTTCGTTCTCATCGACTGTTTGTATTCTTAGAATTGTGGATAACATTTCGCGTGTCTCACAGAAATCATAGTCGTTAGTCATTAACAGATCAGCCGATACCTCAGACAAAAGGTGGTCCAACAAAACAAAAGATGGAAATAATCTCAAAGAATATATGTTGACTTTCAGGTGATGGTACTGTCACCAAAAATAAACATTTCTTTTGTCATATTAAAATAGATTACGCAAGACAGTTTTATGAATATAAAAAAAAATAATTTTTTATAAAACTTAATTGTGGTTTAGTTTGCTATGCTAAATCATTTTGCTTTGATCTCCCCAAGGAAACCGATATAAATAGGTAATCATTCCTTCAAATTTAAAAAAAAATTAAAAAAATTGAAAATTGAAAATCGTAAATTAGAGTGATTTATCGATAATAATATTAATTAAAAAATGAATACAAGATTACATATTTGAAAATTTTTTTTTTTTAAACATATTTTAAGAAATCACGTTTTACGAGCATATTTTGCGTTGGTTTCCGTAGATATTTACTTTAAATCTACATAACAAACAAGAACCCTGTTGTAACTTTTATAAGATTTAATTAAAAAATTGATATATTTGGAGTGCTTAATTTTTAGTAATATGTTACAAAAACTGAAATAAATATTTCTGGCTACAGTACATTTTGTACAACCTCCACTGACTTTCTTTTTGCTGTAAATAGTAAATGAATAAAGACATATTTTTGCAAATAATCAATTATGCATTCTGTTTATTATTTTTTTAATTGTCTCCTAGAAATGTAACTGTATTATTCTGATTCTAAGTATTGATTTCTTTGTTATCTTTAGACTTCCTCGTTATTCATATGTTCTGTCTATGGTATTATTTTTATATATATTACGTGTCAGTAGATCCATATCACAGTTGTTTCTAGGTTCTTGTGAGGAACCTGTCCAGCATTCCATGATATAAAGAAGATTCGATATTAAATAGTTCAGAAATCCTTTTTTGTTTCTATCCAATATTTTCCTGTATTGTTTACATAGTTTCTAAAAGACACCTTTCACTATTTCTACGCGCTTTGGTATTTCTGTTTTACTATTCCATAAATATATCATTGATATCTACTAAAAGCTGAGAAAACAGGTGATAGAAGATTATGTAGCGGCAAATTTCAAAGTTGAGAAAGCCCGTTTTTCTTTTAAGATTATTATTTAAAATGTTGCGTTTATCAGGTCATGAATATTGCCAACTGACGACAAAAGTTGGCTTCCAAGATTGTAATAAGAAAAAATTCAAATATAATTTATTCTAAATTTTGAATGTACAAAAACATTTTACTTGACACTATTCTCAAATTAAAATGAAATAAATATTCAATTCTTAAATTTAGTTTTCTTTACTTTAAAAGACTTACCAGTCGTATTAGAAAATTGAAGTAAATATCATAGTCGTATAATGAATTACAAACATTAATTACAAAACAAGAATAAAGTAAATCAGTTCATATGGAGACCCTGAGGTTGTCCAGCGCGAGATAAGATGGTTGGTTCTCGGAATGGTTAATGGTAAGCAAAAGTAATACTGGCTTCCTTATAATAAGATTATTAATAATTTCATTATTATTATTATTATTATTATTATTATTATTATTATTATTGTTGTTGTTGTGCTGTTATCTCTTCTCATGCGTTGTACAGAGACGTACAGATACTTGCCAAATATTTCTTGATATTTAAAACGTATAATTTTTTGTTCTTTCTTTTCTTGGAATCAGAACGCTATAAACGTTTGACTATATCCCTTTTGCGTGTGAACACAATTCTTATTTTGTGATCTTTTTGCTCTATTACTGTTGATTTGCTGTGCATTTAACTAGGTTTATATATATATATATATATATATATATATATATATATATATATATATATATATATATGTGTGTGTGTGTGTGTGTGTGTGTGTGTGTGTGTGTGTAGTGATGTAATAGGAAAGAACCATTAGATTGATGAACCAAAATTCTTGAGTGTTTTCATTTAAAAAAAATACAGTGCTCGATGCAGAAGTAGAGCTTAAAATTATAATTATATTTTTAAAAATAGGATTCCATCCCGACACATTCGTTCTCAAGCGGTGTTTGGAACTAGTCATCTAAACATTCATTTACGAACAAGTTTCAGCATGTTGTCAGGAACTAGTCATCGATCAAACGTTTAAGGTTTAATATTGAAACAAATTTTAACACTTGTGCACGAGTTTCGAAACAGTAATTTCTGTGTCGCGATGGAATTTTATTTTTAAAAATAATTATATATATATATATATATATATATATATATATATATATATATATATATATATATATATATATATATATATATATATAGACGATTACGATAAATATAGTTTTAATATATATATATATATATATATATATATATGTGTGTGTGTGTGTGTGTGTGTGTGTGCGTTGTCTCGTATTATATTTGTCCAGTTCTTTTTTCGGTCTAATTGTTTATTGAGAACTTTTTCACTTCGACTTTTAGAGATTTTTGTCAGTTCCATTAACCATACCGAATTATTTCCCAATAATCCATATGAAGAATAATTCTAAACCCAATTGCTAATACGGTTAAGAAAAATAATGAAATTTTCTTTATCGCTTCATTCGACCGGACCTTAAAATATGGAACAGAAGTCAAAAAGAAAATTATATTACGTCTATGTGTACAGGGTTTGTATTCTTTGAGAATTAATAAAATTTTTTTTTTTTTTGGTTCCAATACGGGCCACATACTGCAAGAGGAAATATGCAACGTTCTTTTGTTTTTATAAAACAGCCCCATACAAAATAATGTTATTAATATTTTATAAGCTTGAAAAAAAAAAACATGGGGATGTAGCAATTGTTATTTATTGCGCTAAAATTGCCAATCGTGCCACAATGTTTGTAAAGTGTTAGATGTGCTTGTATTAAAGGATGTGCTTTTTAAATTCAGTGAATTCACCCATCAAAAGGACCACAACATTTATTATTAATCCTACCGTTGTAATCACAATCACAACTATGGCAACCACTACTAATTGTACCTGGATTTTTAGGTAAAGTAACGGTTATCGGCGCGGAAAATGAAATCAACTTGCCGAGTCCAAGTTCTATTATGCCTGCAACATTCTATTTACACTAATATCCATTGCTAAGGCATAAACCCATTTCCTCTCACCCATTAACTATGGGTTAAATAACAATGTAAATTATGCATTCTGTTTACATTGAGTGTCATCAAGTCTAAGATAATGCTATTTCAAATACGTGGATGAGGTAACGGGAAACACTCCACTATCTTTTTTCAATATTCAGAGCAATTAGCAGATAATCAAGAAAAAAATCTATGGAGGATGACGAATTTACGTCCGCAAGGAGCCTAACATTTAAAAAGAAATAAAAACCTGTACCCCACCCACAATCGTTCACGATTATGATACGCTACTCTTTATTATTAACATCAACTAAACTCCACTATTAATACCAGCGCCTTTCACTATTATATTTACTACTATTGCAGCTATACTACTATTTTTTACTAACTACCATACTACTATAACTACTAATTCCGTTTTTCCCTTATTTTTGTCCGATCAAGCGTTTGAAAACTAATACATCAGTGAGCGACGGGACCGTGAAATGAATATTTGGTTAACATATGAGAGTCAGGGTTTTAATGCCCGTCGGATGATGAGGGAAGCGGACGGTTACACCATGGATGTCTCAGCAGCGGGGTAATCTTGTAAGGAGACTAGGAGAAAAGTGTTTTGCGTAGAGGAAAGGATGAAAGAGAAAGATTACTGAGAAAGAATGGGAACAATGAAAGAATAGGGAAGAGGAAAGTAAGCAAACAAGAAAGGGTGGATGTAAGAAAGACAATATTGAAGCATGCGCATACAAATGGTGGATCAATAACTCAGTAGCCTGAACGTAGAGAGTAGCTGAATTTTGATCTGGTATTTTCATTGTATAATGTGGATTCATTTTCACGATATAACGAAGTGCTTTGACAAAGGAGATTAGTTTGTAATATAAATATTGGTTGCTTAATAGATTCTTTCGTTGTTAGCTTACGAATATATTGAAAAGAAAGACAGATAAAAAAGAGAGAAAGAAAGTTAAGAAGTGACGAAGAAAGATAAAAATAGAGAAAAAATGATAAAAAGAAAGAAAGAAGGAAAGAGAAAATTAGAAAAAAAAAGAAAGAGAAACGAAAGAAAGAAAGAGAAAAAGAGAGAAAAAGAAAGTAATTGAGAAAGAGAGTGAGAGGAAAAAAGAAAGAGTGAGAGAAAGACAGAAAAAGAAAGAGAGTGGGAGAAAAGGAGAGAATAAAAAAT
Source organism: Acanthosepion pharaonis (assembly GCA_903632075.3). Lineage (NCBI taxonomy): Eukaryota > Metazoa > Mollusca > Cephalopoda > Sepiida > Sepiidae > Acanthosepion > Acanthosepion pharaonis. Next base: position 3,612,685 of record CAHIKZ030000380.1, on the reverse strand, counting down.
AGGGTGGATCAAAAGAAAGAATGAAAGATAAAGATAAATAAAATAAAAGTCATCAAATATGAAAGAAAGAAAAGAAAGTAAAATGGGGAAAACTTGAAAGACAGAAACGATACGAAAGTAGAAAAATGAAAGAAAATGTCAGAAAAAAATTTAAAGAACATTAAAGGTAAAGAAAGAAAATTTACAAAATAATGCTTCGTCGGGCTCAGGTCTCAGAGCTTGGGAAAATAGTAAGGCTTAAACAGACTATGGTAAAAATAGCGTCTGCATCAGGACGAGGAGCCATTGTTTGCAGCTTTGGATAAGACTTTGTAAAGCTTAGTAAATATTAAAATATGTAAGTAAATAATAAAAGAAAAGGGGAATGAATAGGACCGAAAAAAAAATAGATGGAAGAAAAGTTGAAGAAAAAGAAAGAAAATATATAGAAAATGACCAGAAAATGGGGAAAGGGAATAAAAGATGGTGGAAAACGAAGAACAGATAGGGTAATGAAAGAAAAGTTTAGGGTTAATGAAAAAAAAGATTGTAGAAAAGGAACAAAGGATTTGGGAAACGAAAGAAAAGCTTAACGAAATGAAATAAATGACAGGACAAAAGAAAAAACTGTCAATACGCTTTGTGGATACATGAAAATTGAACTAATTAAAGACAGAATAAAAGAAAAAAAAATGATGGTGAAATTCAAAGCGAATTTAAGAAACTCGCTTTGTATAGAAATTTTTAAAATGTTCAATGTAATATTTAAAAGATTCTCAATATTGAAGGTTATAAAAATCTTACAGATTATTGAAATTGAAAGCTTGTTTCATATTTACAAGGTGACTGAAAAGTAACTCCCTATTTTATGTATGATGCACTCTCCTATCTTGAAAAAATTATAGTTAGACGGGAGAGTCCATCATACATATTTTATGAGTTACTTCTCAGTACCCTTCATATAAAATGAACTCTCCCATCGTTTCTCGAACCTAACAGCCAAAACTGCGCATATGATTTGATTATCGTAGTCGCCTTTTAAACTTGAGTCATATTCCAATTCTAACCGCTCATCTTCCATTTTCTCCTTCACAGCTATGGGTTAATTAGCAAGGTAGTTAGAGATCTTTTTTGTCTTGGTTGGTAGCTAACCTAGTAGAATGAAAAATCTGAATTTGACAGTTGAGAAGGCAACGAGAAAGGACTCCATTGTCTGTCCAAGAATGTATTGCAACTCATAGACAGGGAAAGAAAAAATGTAGAGTCACGATCAGTTGCGTCATGAATGGACATGAATAAGAATAGGATTTCTACACGGCCATGAATGACGACGTACACTTCTATTTTGATTTATTCACTTGCGCTAAACGTCATGGCCGCTCGTTTGTAATATAAACACACGAATGGAGTAAAAACATACGTGGTTAAAGTAAAGATTTAAAGATAAAATCATATGTAGAAATGCATGTTTGGATGTGCATTTCTTAGCAATTGTTCAGTGATTGACAGATTTCTGCCATAGTTAACTTCGAAGTTAAAAGCATTTATCACTATTGTATGGCTACTGATTTCTCATCAACTATCGTGTAAACATAGTGATCGCTCATATATATTGGCTTTGTCTGTCTGTTTGTCTCCCAATATATATATATAAGTTTAAAGCACTTTATATATAAGTTTAAAGCATTTTAGATCTAACGACAGTTTCTCCTGGGTCGAGTCCTACCGGAGGGCGCATATCTTTCTTTAAAAAAATCATTGAATATTTAGACCGGTAGATGAAAATAAAGAAATATATTGATTCATAAATAAACGGAGTGTCTACTCAAAAATAGATATCTAATAAACTTATACATTATATAAAGATACCTAGCCTGTTAGATACAGCCCAGATATAAGTGTATTCATGCAATTCCCAATATTGTTGGAGCAAAAAGAGCAGAGACAGACTCAATTAGCATTCGGACGCTGTATTTCGTGTCGTATCTGTGATATCTACATACAGATCCATGTACAAATACGAAAATACCTGCAACACAATTTCATTAAAATTAATACTCAAGAAAAAAGGAAGAAAATATAGAAGAAACAAATATTAGTCTAAAAGTAAGAGAAGGTTGAGTAAAAGAAAGAAGAGATTATAAAGAAGAAATTCGGGAAGCGGAAGAGAAAAAAGGAGAAAGGAAAGAAGAGAGAGATAAAGGAAAGGAAAGAAGAGATAGAAGAAAGGAAAGAAGAGAAAGAAGAAATGAAAGAAAAGATAAGGGGAAACGAAAGAAGAGAAAGGAGAAACAAAAGAAGAGATAGGGGAAACAAAAGAAGAGATAGGATAAAGGAAAGACGAGATTGGGGAAACGAAATAAAAGAAAGAGGATAGGAAAGAGATAGGAGAAACGAAAGAAAAGATAGTGGAAAAGAAGTACCTATTTTCAAATAAGGAGCTAGTCATTTGCGTTCACACAAACAAATGCGCCCAGCAATTCAGAAATCTGTTTCTTCTCGCTAACCTATAGGTCATGTTAGGTTAGTATAGACAAGGGATTTTAGACTTCGGTGTCAACCAGTAGGAGAAGGACAATTTTGAATTCGAAACCGCGAAGTGTGTAACGACAAATCACAACACTTTCTTCCCCAATAGTAGACTGCAATTCATAGATAATGAAAAATCTATAGAGAATCATGATCGCCTAAGTCCTGATGAGACATCAGAACAAGACATTATAAAAATATTCGATGTTTTATGTTACATAATTTTGAATCTTTCTTTTTATCAAAGAATTGATTATTTCAGATATTTTCTTCTTTTTTCCAATTTATTTACTCATTATTATTTTATATCCATTCATCATCATCGTCATCATCATCGTCATCATCATCATCATCATTATTGTATTTAATATTTTACAGCTTTTCGACTATCCATTTATCCGACTGTTAAAAGCCTTCTGTTTAGTTGTTTATCAATAATTCATTTTAAATACATGCCTATAAACCATTTAAATACAGCAAGTTTAATCTGTTATCAATATTACCCAAGAGAATACTTTTCTGATTATTTGGTATATTTCTGTGAAAAAAATAAAATAAAAATCGAAATGAATATATATATGAGAAAAAATAAATACATATTTAAAGTTACGATTGTTCATTAATGTTTAATATGCTGCTCTTGCAAACCACTGAAAATTGACCCCTGCCATTAAAGAATGGTGAATAATACTTGCACACTCAATAAATAATTTTTTTTAAAAATATTTTTTTCTAACGTAGAACAGTAATTTGTAAGTTAACCTAGGAAGCAATGTTTTATTATGTATATCCCTTGTAAGATGTAGCCAAGTGGTTAGAACATTCATTTACGAACAAGGAATCCGGGTTTGAATTTCAGCATATGCTTGTCAGGAAGGTACCTCCTTGATGTTATTGGCTTGCGGAGGCGATCAAAACGTGTAGCATTCTTGGGAAGTACCAGTAAACCATACCACTGATTCAATCCTTGTGAACTAAATTGGGTAGGCGGAATTCTCCCTCGTTGTCTGTGCTAGCAAGATATCATAAGGTTTGGGTGTATTGGCCTTGTTCAGACATGTTCCCGCCAAATGATGCGTCCACTCCCAGAAACTTTATCTATAGTCCGCCTCCTATAGTTGCAATATAAATCAAAGATTGCTCTGTTGGTGTTTAATAAAAAGAAATGTGTCAGAACAGGTGTCTGCAACAAGGATTAGTAAGCAGTCCTATCAGGCAAGCATACTCGGCCAGCATCATTACTTTTACTTTCAAGTAACAAGGTTGGTGCGAAATTACCTTTTCATTTGAAAACTTGTTCATTCGTTATTAATATCATTGTCAATCGAAAAAAATCTTTTTTAAGACTTAGATGTTTGGTGAATAAATAATCTTAAGACAATATATATATATATATATATATATATATATATATATATATATATATATATATTATATATTTGATTTTCAAAAACGTCGTTTTTAAAATTCAGAGGTTTGTTGAATAAAGAAGCTTGAAACAAGACATCGATCATAGAGTAACAATTACATATGAGTTTTTGGCAAAATCTTGAAAAAAATGTTGCCAGTTAAGGTCTAAACTTATGTCTGAGGTAATTTTGTCTTTCCATTACTATTTCTGTTTAATCCGTCTTATGTTTTAGCTATTTAGTAATCTTAGCTTAGACTAGAACACACAGATTGGTGTCAAATAAAGTGCCGCCTAAAATAGTCATACCAACGGGAAATGTTCAAATTATAAGATAAGCATATCGGTTAAAATAAACGTTCCGCCGGGAATGTTTATATATGATTAATAAAAGTAGAATAAAATAATCCTGGTGTGGAGAAAATTATTTGTAAAATAATAAATATATCATACCTAATAATACACCGTGTTAAGTTAGTGTGTGTGGATGTGGATGTGTGTGTGGGGGGGTGAATAGAAGGAAATAATTTAATCATGCCGGCACTTGTGTTTGAAACAAAAGAGTAATAATGAAATTCCCAATATGAACATTAATCCACAAAACTAGTTTGGTAAACATAGATCTTAACAGGAGGTCATAGTAGATGATTGTTACGTCTATTTTCAAGCTTGTGCTAATGGGGAAATGGAGTAAAATTAAAATATAGAAGCAAGCAATGATCCGTAACAAAAGCTTGCTGTTTATTGCTTTATATCAAGGAACTGTGTTCACTTATTAGGACGATAAATGAAGATATCAATCATAGTTTATTTCTTCATGAAAAAGACGCCATGTTTTTCTTTTTTTTCTTGCTAAAAATTTGATGTGAATCTTTTAATTTAAGACCAATGAGACCTTATGATACATTCCTTATACAGCATAAAATAAATAATTTGATTTTACAACGAAGTTTAGATGTTGGATGTTTTGACTCCTGTTATATCTCAATATCATGAGTGAATGAAGGACCATTTGATGCGGCGACATATGTTGGTTATATTGTCTGAGAGATGCTTACAAAGTTACGGATTAATAGTTTGTTTATTTGGAAACTGTCAACAGATATGATATTATGATGTGCAAAGAAATATTTCATGAGTCCCAAGCAATGTTTTTTTAGAAATAAAGAGCAGAAAAATAGACGAAGAACGAACGATAGAAAAACATTAAAAGTATAAAAATTACAAAACTAAAGAGAATTGAAAGAGAGAAAAAAAAGGTAGTAAGTGTCAAAGAACGAGAAATATTGACAAAACCATTAAAATACTTACAGATTAAATAGAATTAACAATAATCTTAGGTCTGAATTCGAAAAAGAGTTATTTCCTAGAATTAGGGAAAATAAAGAATTTATGAGAGTGTAGTTGAGAAATACAGTTAGAAAAAAGAATAAAAAGGAACAAACACTGGAATAAGACATGACTTGTTCATTTTAACGTATCCAAAACGTAACTAAACTCTTCCATTCGTTTATTTATTTTTTTTTTACTTTCCATCAGTATGGCTGATGTTAAGCTCAAGAAGAATTACGTATTGTTTCTTTTTGGTCTAACCTTTTTTCACTGGCATGAAGTGAGAGGTTTATATCGAATCAATTGTTAGCTCATCTGCTATCAGAGAAATTTGTCTGTGTCATTTTAGTCGCCAAAATCTGTCTTACAAATTTATAAGACTACCGTTCTTCTGTACATTGAATATTGCTGTCCCATCTGGCTTGGTGCTTTTGCCATGTATCTAGAGATTCTTGATAAAATAGGAATCTGCAATGTTATCAGTCTTGACATGGTATCTCGGCTTCAATCACTTTCCCAACATGGTAATGTCCTTTCCATGTATATTTATTATAAATATTTTTATGATAATTGTTCTGATAAGCTATCCTCTTTGGTGCCTCAAATTCACGAAATTAAACGCAGTACTAGAGTGGCAGCTAGGTTTCATCATTTTTCAGTTGAAATTGCTAGATGTAAGCAATTTTTTCTCTCGTTCCTCTTGTCTCTTCTTAATTTCTTATAAAATATGAACTTCAAAAATTTAGATGCAGCGTCAATTTTGTCATCTCTCTTTTTCGGAACCTGTTCTTTTATTGTCCCTTTTCCTCAAAAGAATTTTCTAAGTTTCTTCTACTCTCACTAACCCCTTGAATCTCAGGGGCTTTAACGCCTTTGTTTGGGTTGAAATGTTTAAAAACAGAAAGTAAAAAGAGAATTAGAAAATGCCAGAAATTTGTAGGAAATAAACGAAGGAAACTGAGAATAAATATTCAATAAATCAATTAAAGATTTACTTGAATAAACAAGAGAAAAAGAAAACTAAAAGATTATAGAAATTATGAAAGAGTTAAATATCTCTGAGAGAAAAATAAACAGTTATAGATTGGCATCCAATGACTTCATCGTTTGACGTCAAAGAAATCGGTGAAAACGAAGAACAGTGTCTGATATGCTGGTTGGCTGGATGGTTGATTGGCGCATCTGACGGCGTAAAACTTAATCTCTTCTTCGTAGTGATTGCCTGTTTTGATTTGGATTGGTGATAGTCAGCCGGAAATTGGATATATGGTTGTGGGGTGAGTAAGTGAAATGATCGAGAAGGTGAAAAAAGAAAAAAAAGGAAGAAAGGAGGAGTGATAGAGATATGTCGACCGAAGGAGGGTTAGGCTTGTAAAAGGAAATAAACAGGGGAAAAGAAGTATGAAGGATAAAGGCCGAAAAATCTTTATAGAAGATATAAGTTACTAACATAGGAAGATATATATATATATATAAATGAGGTAGAACTCAAGAGAGACAGATGAAAGAACAGAAGGAAGCAGAATCTGAGAGAAAGTGGAAAAGATAACGAGAAAATATAGACGTAAATGAGACAGGAGAGGGAAAAAGAATGATATATTAGTAATCAATGTAGGAAAAATAAAATATCAAAAGAAAAAAAAACAATATTTTTACAGTGAGGTTCACCCTGTAATAAGGCCCGGGAGCCAATCGAGTTTTTACAGAGTAAGGGACACAGTTTATGCGAATATGTGGGGAAGATACCGGTTAACCCTAGATTTGAACAGGTTAAGATTATAGTGATCGGTAAACCATACTCTTGGGTGTCCGTGCCACAGAACAATTGTTCGAGAGAAGAAGCAGCTCGAGTGAAACTTACTTTTTACCAATGGAATAAGGACTGAATGAGGGTGGTTCCTTGTGATATGCGTGGCGTGGTGGGCCTTAGAACTGAAGGTTAGAAATGGTGAGACTAAGGAATGTGGTTCCTCTGGGTAATTTCCATGAAAGTAGCAATAGGGATTTGCTAAAATGATATTGTAGATAAATCGAACAGCAGCGAGTTCGAATGTCACACCTCTGGATTTGTATAGTAATAAGAAATATTAGGCTGAGTCATAAATAATTTCCATGTTTTTTTAAACAAATTATAATGACGAATATATCATTCGAGCTATTAATCATACGTGGAAGTTAATAATAAATTTGGAATACACTAACATAATCGAGATTTTGCACGGCAGTACACACTGGATTAAATAAGGGCTAAAGGTAATCTACGCTTAGGAAATAATATGGACACCTCAACTTGCCGGTAATGGTTAACGAGCGGATATACTTTGTTCTTCACATGGCATGAATACAAAAAAATGCAAATTTGCTATATCAGCACGATAAAACTAATGAAATATTTCTCTAACGCTAAGAAGTTTAATTTTTGGAATAATGGACAAAGATAGTAGGAAAAGATGAAATTTGATAATTTTCGGCTCAAATTTCATCCGGTTGTGCAACAGCTTATTCGAAAACTGGAAAATATATTCTAAAAGTAAATAGACAGACCTTGTTTGGTTGAAATTCATTAAACAGAACTGTTCACACACACACACACACACACACACACACACACACACATATATATATATATATATATATATATATATATACAAACATGAAGAGAGCGAGAGAGAGTTAAAGAGATACAATCAACAATATGTGTGAGCAATTACACACACATATATGTGTGCAAATAACTATTTATTTCATCAATGGTGTCGACAAAACTGTGCTAAATATAAATAATTTTCGTTTTTTACTTTAACCAATTGTAAAAACGAATATATCATTCTAACAACTAATCATATGTGGCATTTGATAATAAATTTGGAATACACTAACATAACCTAGAGTTTGCACGGCATTACACACTGGAAAGGGAAAATGTTATTTTCTGTATGACAACGTAAGGCCTCGCTCAATACGAACAACACAGGAGCAAGTTTGGAGTTCGGTTAGCTTGTTTCACACCGTTGAACATATTCCTCTAACCTTACACCAAACGAGTATTATATTTTTCAATCAATATAAAATACTTTAATTAGTAAAGCTTTCTCTAACGAAAACCAGATTCAAAATCTATTTACAGCCAAACCTTCCAAGTGTAAATTTATCGAAAACTTGTCAGGTAAATAGCAACAAGTTAATGCAAAAGATCTATGACTGAATTAAATGTAATTGTACTTTATTTTGTGCAAAAAATAACTTTGACAAAAACATGGAATTTATTTATGACTCACCCTAATACTATTCATATTTTTTTGATAACTACACTAGCGCGATATTTAGCAAGCTCGTTTCAGAGACCAGTTCGAAAATAAGATTAATTTATTTCTACCTTTCAAATATGGCAGTATGTTAGAATATGTTTTGAAGATTGACCTAGAAAGAAGTAAATGGCAAAAATATATTAATAAATAAACAAAAAAAAAAGACCAGAAAAAATGAGATGAGAAGTCGAGATGAAGATGCAATTAAAAACTGCAAAAAGTAATCATAAAAAGTTGAAAAAATATCTGAATACAGGAAAAGAGCAATGGCGAAATAGGTCAAGTAACGTATATAGTAGAAAATAAAAATAAGAAAAAGAACAAGATGGAAGAAAGAGAGAACTATATGAACGAAAAGAGGGTAGGGAATAAAAAGAAAAAAAAAAGAAATGACGATGTACGTAGGATTCGGGGGTGAAAAGCGATTGGATGAAATCATGTACTGTCAGTTCGATATCAGCTAATATAAATCAGGGAAAGTTACCAAGGAATTTTCACGCCATTGCCAACCAAATTCTCTTCCCTTCATGATTCTCTGAAAGTCTACAGCATAAAAATTATTGATGTAGACTGCAAACAATTACGAACCAAGAAGAATATATTCGAGCGAGAAGAAATCTGGTTAAAAATATCTTTTCGGGATTGCGAACAGATTTTAATATGGAAAGCAATATCTATCTATCTATCTATCTATCTATCTATCTATCTATCTATCTATCTATCTATCTATCTGTGATTTGCGTGTGTGTGTGCTATTTCCAGGGATAAGATAAGGAATACATACTGTATGCAATTCACCCGATCGATATTCGATTAGAGAAAACAAGCTCACGATCCGCGTTGATGCACGTTAAACCATTGGAATCTGCCAGATCATCATAGCTAAACAAGGTGCAATCCATGGATGCTCGTGACTTATTAATGGAGGCTCCATTTATTCGGAGTATAAATATAGTTATATTTTTAGGGTCATATCCGTGGTAAGTTAAGAAAAATAATCTTGTCGTGTCAATGGAAGATACCAATGTGTCCCGGAACGACTATCAAATTAAATAGTAGAGATATTAAAACGAGAAACTTATATAAATGAGAAAAAAATAACAACTCACGCAATAAAAGTGAGCATCAAATTCTCGCAGTGCGTTGAACCGTAATACAAGATTTAAATTCTAAGATTCTGCTAAAGAAAATAAAGTTATCCGTTTATGAAATGTAATTTTTTTCTCAGTCGATACGCATACATCAGAGAATAGGTAAATCAATGAACATCACTCTATAAATATATATGACTTCTAGGATGGGGACCTCGAGGTGCTGTAATGGTTAACAAGCGTATCTCGCTAGAACAATTACGACTGAGTAGTGAGTTTGATTCTCACTGGGCGCCCTTTACTTTCGGCCTTGTATCGCATCCAAGCTAAGCTTGGAAAATCGCTATGTGACTTCTAGAGTGTAAAGTAAGCCGCACACACACACACACACACATGCATACATACAAATATATATATATATATATATATATATATATATATATATATATATATATATAAATATTACGTTTATTTTAATACCTATATACGACTGGTAAAAAAAAAAATAACCCTGCATAATACAATTTGTAAATGAAAA
>CAHIKZ030000380.1:3580000-3595000 GCA_903632075.3 Acanthosepion pharaonis | reverse complement strand
ATATATATATATATATATATATATATATTCACAGGTTTGGTTAAATAATTTCGACATACTATGTCTGTTTATTTTTGTTTAAATCCTATCATGTCGACAAAGCAATTTTTTGGCAGCTGTAGAAAATTGATAAAGGAAAATACCAAAATTTTCTTTCAAATAATTTTTATTTTCCCATGAAATTTCAGTGTCATCTGAGGCTATCTTCATGGGTTTAAATTGTCTTTTTATGTATATACGTATTTCTGTAAATTCAAATCATTTTTACTGTTCGTTTTATTGCGTTTTTTATCGTTCTATGTTAATTTCAAACTCATGAAAGATAAAAAAAAAAACTCTTGAATTTAAAATGAATATAGAACGATAAAAAATGAACTAAAACAAACAGTAAAATATTTTGAATTTACAAAAATACGTATACACATGCATAGAAATATAACACCCTGAAGATGGTCCAGTATGTGACTGAAAATACCGCATTTGACGGCATATAAGCCGCACCTTCATACTAAAAATATCTTTTAAAATTTCCCTGCGGCTTCTGTGCCATATGTAAGTTTAAAATTCGCGATAGTCGGCCGAAATTAGCTACCTGGCAACTCCTATTAGATTAGACTTTAGAGTAATTTTTATATGCCTATCGTCATTACTTGAAAGGTTATTATACAGATTAAAATTATCATTGATAATATTCATTATATTAATTTCATCACGCTTAACACAAGGACTTTGTTTCACTAAAATTATATGCAATAAATTCAAATTATATATTTGTAAAATATATTTTGTTTCTTGCGATAATTTCCGGTTGCATTGTTATAAATACAATCAGAATTTTTATAGCCTAATTATTCCAATAAGACTTTTACTTTTTCGCAGTTGTACAGATCATATAAAGATTGTAATAAAGATTTTATAATCTCGTGTTCTTTTTTCCATTTATTTTTCGTTAATTGTAATCATGGCTTCTTTAACAAAAGTAATACCTCATAAATATAGCCTAGGCTTTACTATTTACTAATAATTTAACAAATTTTACTAATTACTTATTTTTTCTTGATTATTCCTGCTGAAATTGGGGTGCGTCTTATATACTTGGGAAAATAATAATTATTTCAAAGAAAATTTTGGTATATTTCGTAATGAATTATTCACGGCTACCAAGAAATTGATTCGTGGACTCGAAAGGATTATAAGAATAAAAGCAGACACATTATATCTAAATTATTAAACCAAACCTGTTTGAATGTAAATATGCTGCCTAAATACACAAAGATGAACAAAATAGGAAAAATGGAAGCGTGGAAAAGGAAAGTAAATGAAAAGCGAATGAAAACTAAAGTAGAGATAGAAAGAAATAAAAAGAGGAAAATAGAAAATAAGGTGCAAAACTTAGTGTATATCATTTAACATTAGGGCTATAAACCACGCCTTTTACCTTACTTCCGTTTCTAAGGACTTCCGTTGAATCCAGAAACCATAGTGTTGTAATCATTCTATCAAATGGCCACCATAAGTGCTATCAACGTGGGTTGCGATGGTAGATTTGTAGTCGATATATCATTTAATTTTAATAATCATATATGTACGTACTTGAGGGAATATATGAAGATGGCGTTAATGTGGTGAATGTTTTAAGTGCTGGAGAAAACCCACTTGTAGAACCCATTCAATATTTCCAGATTTAGAGTTCATATTTTCTGATGATTATTCAAGAGCGTTAGTAATAGAATGAAACAGAACATATGTATAGGGTTTTATATCTTTCAGTTTAATCAGACACAGGGCTACTATAGTGGAGCACCCAATAAAGTGAAATCTGTTCAATCCAACGCACCCTATTTGTTTAAGTATATATTCAATTTTGTTCGAACTGTTCGTTAAAATAACGGCTTATATTTTTCAGAATGACGACTGAAGATTAAAGGTATAATTATATTGTGGGATTAACTCGTCTTGCCTGCCATGGGTCTTCTAATAACACCCGCTAGGTGGCGTTATGTAAAGCAGAATGAAAAGAAAATACGCGAACACACACACTGTCTCTCTTTCTCGCGCGCATGCGCACTAGAGTGAAAAGACATGTCTCATTTCCTTCGAAAGACGTCTTGGTTCCCAAACCATTTATTGCTTTCCATACAATACAATACTCACAGTTCATATATTATTTTTCCTCCTGCATTTCATGTAGGCGGAAAGATAAATAAGGTCTTGCTTACCAATTAGCATCTCCATTTCTGCATCCAATCCAAAATCGGTCATCAGGAGGAACCATAACAGCCATTTTCGGCCCCTTTTTCCTCTACCGCATTCTGCTATGGCGGGACCCCTCCATTGTGGGGGCTTCTTTTGGATCGGTGCTAACTGCTCTTTCCCGCCATCAATTGCTCTCCAATCAACTGTTATCGTCACTCTTTAACCACATGAAGAGCGATGCTTTTTCCGCTGTCTCCTGAAGATCTGACACCACGCTTTTTATCTCCATGTTGTTGTAGCCAAATCCTCTTCTGAGCACATTGGCAATATCTTTGCCGACAAAACCACGATATCCCACAGCTAGATGGTAGAATTCCATCTTTTGTTTTCATTTACTTTTCATTTACTTTCCTTTTCCACGCTTTCATTTTTCCTATTTTGTTCATTTTTGTGTATTTAGGCAGTATATTTTCATTCAAACAGGTTTGGTTTTATAATTTAGATGTAATATGTCTGCTTTTCTTTTGTTTTTATAATCCTTTCGAGTCCACGATTCTATTTCTTGGTAGCCGTAATTAATTGATTAAGAAAAATACCAAAATTTTCTTTGAAATAATTATCATTTTCACAAGTATCGTATTTGAAGGAATATTCCATCCACTTTCTTCACATTTCTCTATCAGGTCTTCATATCTCTTAACTTTTCTTTACACTGCATGTTCCAAATTGTCTTACAAAGAAAAAATAAACTCATGAGATGACAATAATATATCCAATATAAACTCTCAGATAAATAGTTACATCTCTAAGTAATTAAATGGAAAACTGAAAATTTTTTCATGAAACAAGTTTCGGCCTCTAAAAATGGCTTCATCAAACTAAAGTAATTTTTTTTTTGAGGAATTGTGTATATCTACGAGGAAGAGGAGGTAAAAACCTAAAGGTCGCCTATAGTTACTTAATGACAGGAAACTCTGAAGATATAGTAAGGCGAAATTTTAAAATTTCTAGCGTTCTAAATGCAGAGTACATCTGATCTCATCTGGTTTTCCAAAGCGTTTATTCGAGCCTATATCGCTTGTGTTTTTAAATATTCTACACTCTTACAACAGAATATTTGTTCAGAACGATGAAATGTTGCAAGAAACTGCATAATTAAAACGATGTTTATATTTATATCACACGAATTAGAATATGTTTTAATTTAATGAGGTTATTTTAAACGAAAAGTGCGTTACATTGAAAATTTTCAGGTTCTAATTCAGTAAACTAACATTGTTCTGTTCTCCGTCATCAAACATATTCTAAATTTGAAACCAGGGAATATATTTTAAGTATTAAAAATTCAAATAGTTGCTTTTAATTTTAGTTGGATTAAAATGAGATGAGGTACCGGGATGATATTTGAATAAAAACGTTGTTCACCTTCATACAAATGTATCTCTCTGCATATATGTGTGTGTTTGAAAGGATATTTATACACGCACAGGCACACACACACACACACACACACACACACACACACACACACACACACACACACACAACACCGGAAAGCTCCCCCTGACGACCCATTTAGGTGAAACCTGGGTAGTTTTGTCTGGCCCACTAGGTTTGTTTATCTATATCTATCTATCTATCTATCTATCTATCTATCTATCTATATATATATATATATATATATATATATATATATATATATACAGAGTAAGAATATAATATAAAATTTTGCTTTTTATACCCGGAGTTATATTTTTTCGATTTCTTTTTGAATTTGTAAGTTTGATGAATTGGATCGTGATTACGATTCCAATGTAATAATTTATAACCATGGAATATTAGTGTTTGAGCCTTATATATATATATATATATATATATATATATATATATATATATATATATATATATATATATATATATATAAAAGTATAGGATTGATGTAGATTCCAGTAACCAAAAATACTATTCTTAAACGAGTGCTCAATACAGCGTAGAGCAAATATTATTCAAAATTATAACAGAAACATGTTATAACATCTCTACAAAACTCTTTATTCTACATTCAACACCATGACTTGATAACACACGAGAAGAGTTGAAACAAAATGGCTATTTTTGTAATGATGTTATAACATGTTTAGGTTATAATTTTGAATAATTAATAATATATATATATATATATATATATATATATATATATATATATATATATATATATATATATGTGTGTGTGTGTTTTGTGTGTGGGATTAATAAAAATATAAAATGTGTCATTAACTGATTGGTCTTATATTCAGCACCTCTACGAATCTTTGTGTTACTATTTAGTCTTCTCATCAAGTATCAGGAAATAACTGTTAACTTACCCTTTTTTATTAGTTTTATATTAAGTTGAAACAATATAATTTATACGCCTTTTTATCGGTGTTATGTTGAATTTTCGTCTCTACGTGCGTGATTACGTGCTTGCGTGCATCTCTCTATATATATCTGCGTATGTGTGTGAGTGTGTGTGCACATACATGTGTTGAATCTCTTGGTATTTAGGTTAATGTTCAGGCATATTCTGCGATTTTCTTAATTTTGGGGAAATAACGTTGTATTCAGATTTTTATTTATTTATTGTTTAAATAATTTTTTTTTAAAATATTCTTGTTTTAATTAATTCTTAATGGAGGCTCAGACTGTATCATGATCAGGGAAAATAGATTTACCGAACATTTTAGCTTATGTCGCTTATATTTATCAAAAAATTATCTATTAATTGAAGGCACGTAACCACCTCTCCCTGCTTAGCCATACCGAAATATGCTTTGAAGAAATATATTAACTGTGACAAGAAGCAGCAAATATCTATTACCTTCATTGCCAAATTTGGAAGAATCCGGTTGGGGCGAGTTATTACAATACAAAATGATAAGAAAATTGCAAAGTCAATTATTTTTTCAAAGAAAAATATATCTATAAATACAAATGGCAAAATAGGAATACTTTTATAAAAGGGACATTTTTAGAAGCAAATAATTCCAAACTTTTAGGCATTTTTTCCGTACAACCATAAATAAGAAAGATAGGAATTGCCTTTGTCCTGTATTATGGACTTCTGACTGGTTTATTTTAGCTTTTATTTTTTTTCAAATGCGATCGTAATGGAACTAAATTCCCAATACACACACACACTCTCTCTCTCAATCACACACACATACGCATATATATATATATATATATATATATATATATATATATATATATATATATAGCTTAAAGCCAAGGAAATTTATTTAGCTTCTTCTTGTAAGGGTAAAAACTAAATAGAAGAAAAGAGGTTCTTTAAGTGGTAGGTTTCTATTTTGGCCAGACCAAAATTATAAAGTTGATGCGCTGTGTTTGCACAAGAAGACAAATACACGCACGCACACACACACACACACACACACACATACATATATATATATATATATATATATATATATATATATATATATATATATAAGGGAAAATATACTGAAAAAAAACAAAAATCCTAATATGCGATTATGCTGTTTTAATATTTAATGTGAACGTCGGACGTTTCGGTCTAATAGACCATCTTCAGGACATATTCATAAAACATAATTAACATAGACCATATACAATTCAACATGAAAAAAGACGATGGACATAAAAGCAATACCAATCCAAACAGATATATATATATATATATATATATATATATATATATATATATATATATATATATATATATATATATATATATATATATATATATATGTATATATATATATGTATATATATATATATATATATATATATATATATATATATATATATATATATATATATGTATATATATATATATATATATATATATATATATATATATATATATATATATATATATATATATATATATATATATATATATATATATATATATATATATATATATATATATATATATATATATATATATATATATATATATATATATATATGTATATATATATATGTATATATATATATATATATATATATATATATATATATATATATATATATATATATATATATATATATATATATATATGTTATTTCTAACTGATAAGCAAACCAGATGAGGGCCCCTTTCCCAGAAATATTAACTAAGGTTCACTAAGCATAGTAGTGTTTAAATTATAGATGAGCCCTGCGGGTGTTGGAGAGATACATATATGCTTGTAGAGGTGTCTGTCTGAAGCTGTGATTGACTAACACATGTACCAGACCAGTGTGCCCAAAAGAGTAGCTGACCATTATATATATATATATATATATATATATATATATATATATTAAAGACATTTTTATTTAACGTTGTTATTTTTATAGATACAAGTATTTAAGCAAATGCTCTGTTTATGATAAACAGTATTAAATAACATTTACCGGCCTGAATGTCCGAGAAATTTTCATAGAAAATATTCGTTCATAGACAGGATTCGAACCTGCATCCTATACGGAACCGCCATATACGCTGGCGTGCCTTGACCACTCGGCCACCATGAACCTTATGGTAGACAAGGTCAATTTACTGTTATAAACTACAATCTTCCATGAATCTCGTACATTCATAACTGCTCTGGCGTATCGAATGTAAACAAATGACGTCATATGTTAAGAAATGGACGAGGTCCGACAATTTATTTATTAAAGACATTTTTATTTATGTTTAACGTTGTTATTTTTATAGATACAAGCATTTAAGCAAATGCTCTGTTTATGATAAACAGTATTAAATAACATTTACCGGCCTGAATGTCCGAGAAATTTTCATAGAAAATATTCGTTCATAGACAGGATTCGAACCTGCATCCTATACAGAA
Organism: Acanthosepion pharaonis; assembly: GCA_903632075.3. NCBI lineage: Eukaryota > Metazoa > Mollusca > Cephalopoda > Sepiida > Sepiidae > Acanthosepion > Acanthosepion pharaonis. Next base: position 3,587,942 of record CAHIKZ030000380.1, on the reverse strand, counting down.
CCGCCATATACGCTGGCGTGCCTTGACCACTCGGCCACCATGAACCTTATGGTAGACAAGGTCGAATTTACTGTTATAAACTACAATCTTCCATGAATCTCGTACATTCATAACTGCTCTGGCGTATCGAATGTAAACAAATGACGTCATATGTTAAGAAATGGACGAGGTCCGACAATTTATTTATTAAAAGACATTTTTTATTTATGTTTAACGTTGTTATTTTTATAGATACAAGTATTTAAGCAAATGCTCTGTTTATGATAAACAGTATTAAATAACATTTACCGGCCTGAATGTCCGAGAAATTTTCATAGAAAATATTCGTTCATAGACAGGATTCGAACCTGCATCCTATACGGAACCGCCATATACGCTGGCGTGCCTTGACCACTCGGCCACCATGAACCTTATGGTAGACAAGGTATAGGATGCAGGTTCGAATCCTGTCTATGAACGAATATTTTCTATGAAAATTTCTCGGACATTCAGGCCGGTAAATGTTATTTAATACTGTTTATACAGTTATGAATGTACGAGATTCATGGAAGATTGTAGTTTATAACAGTAAATTCGACCTTGTCTACCATAAGGTTCATGGTGGCCGAGTGGTCAAGGCACGCCAGCGTATATGGCGGTTCCGTATAGGATGCAGGTTCGAATCCTGTCTATGAACGAATATTTTCTATGAAAATTTCTCGGACATTCAGGCCGGTAAATGTTATTTAATACTGTTTATCATAAACAGAGCATTTGCTTAAATACTTGTATCTATAAAAATAACAACGTTAAACATAAATAAAAATGTCTTTAATAAATAAATTGTCGGACCTCGTCCATTTCTTAACATATATATATATATATATATATTGACGAACACATAAATGTGTACATATATGTGAACTCTCAGTCTGATTCATTTTAATTTCCGATTGTAATTTTTGTGTGCATTTTATAAAATCCTTTGTTAGCATTATTATTGATGGTTTGCTATTGGCTTTCGATTTTATTATATATACGTGTGTGTATGTATGGATATTAGCGTGTATATAAGAGACAATGTCATACAAATAACACAGAGTCAGAAAAGAAAGTTTTCTGATCTATCTATATATATATATATATATATATATATATATATATATATATATATATATATATATATTAATTGATTTAAAATATATTATTTATATATATATATATGTATATATATATATATATATATATATATATATATATATATATATATATATATATATATATATATATATATATATATATATATATATATATATATATATATATATATATATATATATATATATATATATATATATATATATATATATATATATATATATATATATGTTGTTCTAACTGATAAGCAAACCAAATGAGATATATATATAATGGTCAGCTACTCTTTTGGGCACATATGTTTATTTATATACATATATATATATATATATATATTTATGTATATATATATATTTATGTATATATATATAATAAAACTAGTGGGCCAGAAACTACTTAACACGGTTTCAGCTAAAGGATCTTCCGGTTACTACTTATACATAAATATGTGTGTGTGTTTATGTATACTATGAGATAATATAATAGAAGTCAATATCTTCCCAATAAGATATTGGTATTAATCAAGAGTTATTGATAAATTGTATACGAGCAATATGACCAGCGATTTTCAGTTTATAATATATGTAATTATTTTACGTTGGCAGAATTAATCAAGGAAATTACAGCAATTTTGTAATGAAATCCAAAAGATATATAATCTGAAAAAATTCCATTAATACAATATCCCATATGAATGAATAAGTTAATATTTTCAAAGTTTATATTCGCCCATTGTCATTCTTGGACCTTCGTCAATTTTTCACTCATTAATTCAAATAGGCTTTCCACAGCTTCATGTTTAATATTACTTACATCAGTATTTATTAATTTCTAGATAAGTATTTTCAATATTGCTTCTATTTTTTATAAAGCTATTGAATAATAAATTACAATTTTGTCAACTGGATTAACATTTATAATGGTCCATAATACTCACTTCACTTGCCCTCTAAGCCGTGTTGTTTGACAATTTTCATAATGACCGAAGTATATTGACATCATATTCATTCAATATAGGTCTAGATTCCTAACTAAAATGTATTATTGATAAATCATGTATTTCTTCACTCAAGCGTTTCTTTTTGGGATCTTTATTTAAAGACGTGTTTTGATTGTTCATGTCTTTAGCAAATATTCAGACTATAATTTATATGTTGTCTCTCGTTACTCCCTAAACATCAGCTTTTAATTTTCCTAAGTTATTATTTGGTGTAATTATCAAATCCAGTTATTCAATTGTGTATTTTATCTATTTATTTATTTGTTCTGCGTTCAGCCTTTTTTTTTTTTTTTCATCACTTAATAGCGCTAAAATTTATTTTCTTTTTTATGTATTAGCTTTCTTCGGAACCATTACAAAATTTACCTGGAATTAAAAATAAATAAAAGCAATTTCTGTACAAATATTCACATTTACCTGCAATATAATGAGACGAACAATGAAATTTGTGTGTACTAGCATCATATACGTACATATTTGCACAATGGTAGAACAACAATATATTCGGGAATATTAACCGACTTCAAAAATGATTCAGAAAAACGCCCACACTGAATTTTTCTCGCATGCACAGTGTTTTTATTTTTAACAAATTTTATTTCTTTGTAAACAAAGGAACGAGTGCTGGATTTCTATGTGATATTCTTCCTCATATATGGCATTGAATGCTATACAATTTCTCAACAATTGAAGAGAAAGGCATCACAACAGAATTGCTTTTCTTCGGAATGATACATAGAATTCCATGGTGAGGGCGAGTAAGCTTGGAAAACTTAACCTTCACGAGTCCATATCGATGCTGGAATAAATAAGAGAAGGCGGTTAGGTACCTACCTGACGAGATGGTGACAATGGATGTGTGAACGGGGTACCAAATCTGAAGGATTAGCAAAATGAGCAACACTGCTAAAGCTACAAGGAACAGGAAATGTTGTGGAGAGCAATGATGACCTATGTCCTGAAGTAACTCCGTACATAGAAAACAATATTACATCAATAAAGGATATTCATAAAATATATGATTACGTTTTTTATAGAAATATCTACGCGTATAAATGGATCTTCAGGATAAGAAGATCCATTTAGATGAAACTTAGGTAGGTAATTCCTGGCTCACTAGGATAATATATATATATATATATATATATATATATATATATATATATATATATATATATATAAATGTACTCAAACACTAATATTCCTCGGTTATAATTTATTACATTGGAATTGGAATCACGATTCAATTCATCAGACCTACAAATTCAAAAAGAAATCGGAAAATATAACTCCGGGTATAAAAAGTAAATTTTATATTATATTCTTACTCTGTCCTGGACATTGACTTCTATCTGGATTCTATCCTCTTGGAATATATATATATATATATATGTGTGTGTGTGTGTGTGTGTGTGTGTGTGTGTGTGTGTGTGTAAATGTGTGTAAAATGGGCCACTAATATATATATATATATATATATATATATATATATATATATATATATATATATATATTTTATGCCTATATGTGTGTGTGTGTGCATACATTTATTCATGCTTTTTAATTTATTATCCAATTCAATCACTTCCCAAGATTTGGGTATTAACCAACCGATGTTCTAAATATTTTCAGGATATAATTATACTTATATTAGTAATATATCGCCTGTGCTTCACATTATAATATTTCCTTATAAATAAATACTGAAATTTTTTATTCTGACTTTTAGACATTATTATACAGGCAAACTGATTTTAACATGAATTTGTATATATAAATAAGTGCAAAAGTTAAAAGACCTTATTTTCGATTAACGCAGTATCCTATATACCCGAAGAAGTTATTTATATGCTAATGTTGTTCCTTTGATATTCTATACCCTTCGTCAGTTCATTTCAAATTATCTTTTTAAGATTTCTTGCAGCAGTTTTTATGGCTTTCCAGAGATTTCAGTTTAAATGTCTTCTTCCTTGTTTTATGCATCTGTTTTAATAATGGACCACAAGTTGTTTGGTGGATTCATATCTGGAAACTCGGGTAACCATTAATTGAATCTGGTGTTTTAGACACAGTAGGTAATAATCAGTTTTGCAGATTGGGAGAAAAATGTGTCTTAGATAAATATACACTTTAACCTATACCTGCTGTGTTACCATACAAAGAACTAATAGAAAATCCAAGAACTTATAATACTTTTCTGCGTTTAACTTGAAATTATCGTATTTGGAAAGCATCTATAATTTCTACTACCGAAAACAACAAAACAAATCATAGCACCCAAACACTTATTATATTCATAATCCTGTTGCTTTCTTGATTCCCTGAAGGATCAATTAATACACTAATCATCAGCTATAATCTTGTCATATGCAGGAATCTCGTAGATATTTCTATAAAAACGTAATCATATATTTTATGAATATCCTGTATTTATGCAATATTGTTTCCTATGTACGGTATCTCGTCAAGACATAAGTCATCATGGCTCTCGGTAACATTTCCTATTCATAGTGGCCTTAGCTGTGTTGCTCAGTTTGATCCTCCAGCTAAGTATCATTCCGAAGAAAAACATTTCTGTTGTGATATGTTTCTCTTCACATGTGGAGAGATTGTATAGCATTCATACATTCTTATATTCCATATAAAAGGTTGAATATCATCTTATAAAAATATTACTGTTGCGAAATATGTTTTCAAGTAATTCTTCACTAAATTCGACATTTTCTTATTGTAATTTTTGCTTCATTGATAGCGAATACATTTCGTCAATCTATACCTTAAAAATGTTCGCTTGTCCATCACAAACAGACTCCGAGTGACTTTGCATGGATGTATCGTATTCATATGCGTTTATCTGGGTTGAGTGTGAATGACTTATACGCGTTATGCAGTTTAACTTTATACACGCACACAAACATGCAAAAAAATTGACTGAGTTGCAAACAAGTGAAATAATACATTGCATTCTCACTCAGTAGAAATAACTAAGAATATGGACTGGGAATCCAGTCAAAAAGTTCTAGAAAAATATTTTTTAAACATAAATTAACAAATCCTTAAAAGAATAATGAAGTTTTAGACAATTAATAGAATTATTATTTAAAGAATTATCTTTCACTTTGTAAAAAATAGTTTTAGGGATTTTATTGAATTACAATATGCATTTCCTAGACTTCATGAATTTAAGGGTTCTACTTGGCTGTCATCTCGCTTTCACCCTTTCACTGTCGAAATAGTTACATATAGCAATTTCTTCTACTTCAATAGCTTCATGTCTCGCACTTCTCGCCTGTGGAACTCCCTCCCGTTTTCCTGTTTCCCTGATAGCTATAATCTCCAATTATTCAAATGCAATGCCAATCGACGTCTCCAGATGCCTTGATCTATCCCCTATCCTTCTCTTCATCCTTTCCTCTATCACTCCTATTTGCTCTCACTCCAAATCTCTGTGACCCCTTGCGTGCTAGTGGCTTCTCGCCTTGCTTGCGGTGAAACGCTTAAAAAAATACGCAAATCAAACGCAAATACGTGCACAGTTTGAAGGAACATGAAATGGACATATTTGTATTTATTTTTTGAAATCCTTCTGAATTTAAAGTGAACATGTTTTACAATTATTATATTATTTTAAACAAATAAATCATATAGATTTGAGATCTGATCATCTTGTCGTCAGCGAAGCGAAAGACACCGAACTAGTGTTTTTAATATTGTTCAACTTTCATCAAATATTTCCGTTTACATCATTCCACCATTCCCTCAGATTAGTCTTTTTTTTTTTCAAATATTGTCTGTGACCTTTTGATAGTAAATTGATTTTCTTCTGATCTTGCCAATGTTTTCATTTTCTTGATTATTCTGTGATCTCTTTCACGATTTCCGGCAGTGTCCTTAATGATTCCACAAATTCTGAATTCTTATTTTACTTTATATCTTTCTTACAACTTACGCTAATATTTATAATTATAATTTTTTTGAAAATAGTCTCAATACAAATACTAAGAGCTAGAAAGGACAGGAAATATTAGAGAGCCATGATCACCAACATCCTGATGAGACAAACAAGAGGAAGAAGAAGGAGACGCAGAAGGCGAATAGAAGAAGATGTAGGAGGAGAGAAGAAGAAGGAGGAGCAGAGAAGAAGGAAGAGGTCGATGAGAGAAGGAGGAGGATCAGGAGATGAGAGTGGATAAGAAAGCGAAGAAGGAGAAGGGGAAGGAGAATGAAGCGCAGAAGAAGAAGGAGACGAAAAAGAAGATGTAGGAGGAGAGAAGAAAAAGGAGGGGGAGCAGAGAAGAAGGAAGAAGTGGATGAGAGAAGGAGGAGGATGAGAAGAGGGTGAATGAGAAGAAGAAGAAGAAGAAGAAGAAGAAGAAGAAGAAGAAGAAGGGGAAGGAGAATGAGGCGCAGGAGGAGAAAAAGTAGGAGGAGGAGAAGAAAAGGAGAAATAGAAAAAGATGGAGGACAAGAAGAAAAATGGAGAAGGACAAGAAGATTGATTAATTTGTTTAACGTTTACTGCAGAAATTTAATTTCCTTCGATGCCTTGGAGTAATACAAATATGATATGTTATTCTGCTTTCACAATTGAATACATGGTAGATGATACTCAGATTTTGTGAATATACATGTTTGTGTGGATATATTTACTAGAGGCGGTAATATGTGTTTTTGGCCTAGTATATTATATGGATTAATGTCATGAAACGCTTCTTTTATGTTGGATGTTTGATTAATTTTGTTTAGCGGCGTATCAATTTTTATTGGTTATTTAATGCCATATCTAAATAATTTGAAAAAAAATTATGACATCAACTAAATTGAACGCAATTGTATGCATTCAAATTAAAATATATTGCTGATTATTTTGCTTTCAAATGTATTGTTGGTCATTTTTCAAATAAAAATGTATTGCTGGTATTTTTACTAAAAAATTTTTTTTACTAAAATGTATTTTTATGCTTTCATAGTATCTTGTTTGGGGGTTCACTAATTGTCCATAGCTGGTACCCTAACAGGTGGTACTGACACCGGTCAGAATAAACCTAGGATCAACAGCAATTTGAAAGTGGTTCAAAGTTCCTCTAAACCTCCAATCTGTTGATCTGAGTTCCTACTAACGGATGTAATTTATCGTCAGGAAGAAGATAATATATATTGAACAACTCTAGAGTTGCATAGTAAAACCGAACACCACTTAATAATATTTATAAATATTTCTAATAAATGATATTAGTAGCTGAAGTTGATATGGTATATTTATTATATCAATATACCCTGAAAAATTGCCAACATTACTTGATTAATTTATGGTTTCTTAATTTTATTAGGAAAAAATGACTTGCATAGTAAAAACTGAGATATTGTATGGCCATATAGTAAAATTACTCTAGGCTTTTCAACCACATACATAGCCACAAATATAGATAGAATAGAATAGAATAGAATAGAATAGATAGATAGATAGATAGATAGATAGATAGATAGATATTTGATTTCATGTACTTAAATATTTGGTCAAACAAACAAACGACAGTTTATGTTGGCGCATGTTTATAGACGGAAATAATTTGCATTTCCTTTGTGAATGATCACTGGGCGAAAATCATTTAATTTTTTAAATTATATTTTATCAAGGTATATCCATAAGGATATATTAATTCTACACGAAAGACATTGTTTTCCATAAATTCGCAAGTTAAATGAAGCAGTTATGCTGTTCAAAACAGTCATCTGCATTGTTTTTTCATATGTTAACATATATTTAAGTTAACATATTTTCATAAATTTATATAACCTATTAAC
>CAHIKZ030000380.1:3555000-3572500 GCA_903632075.3 Acanthosepion pharaonis | reverse complement strand
TATTCAACTGAAATATAATTCAAGCAAACGCAGGTGGTCGTTGTTCCTTTTAAGACAATACTCAGAATCCTTCAGAGAGTGCCAACTAAATTTTAATATTATTATTGGTACTGGAATTAAAAGGAACGTATTAAAAATACCCGATGCCTGCGCCTTACTAAAGAGAACAATTTTTTTATTTATTTTATCTATGTATCAATTTTATCTATCTATCTATCTATGTATCAATCTCACTCCCTTTCTCTGTCTCTGTCTCTGTCTCTCTCTGTCTGTCTGTCTGTCTCTCTCTCTCTCTTTCTCTCTCTCTCTCTATATATATATAATTACACACATAAAAACATGCACACAACAAATATTGACAAACACGATGTCTACAATGTTTAAAGATATTTTTCTCTCATAAATTTATTATGTTTTGCATTTAATATTATTTTATTTATTGAATGCTTACATGCAAATTTACATAAGCGTGTACTCCCCTCTGTATATATATATATATATATAATTGATTGAATAAATTACAGACACAATGTCTGCTAATTTTTAACAAAATTTGTTCATACTCACGAATAACCTTCCGTCTATTGATACGTGAAATGTGCTGTAATTGCTTAAGTTTGTTTTATTTTCAATTCTCAAGTACTTTCGATCTTCTTCCAAGATCATCTTCAGGGGTGCAAGTAGTTCAGAACTATATTTTGTCCATTACTACAAGTATATATTTAAAGCTGTGCGTTGTTATCCATTCACGTAATAATGTCTTTAATTTCTTCAATCAACACACACACACACACACACACACACACACACACACACACACACACACACACATATATATATATATATATATATATATATATATAATTTATTCAATCAGACTCACACACAGACACACACATACACGCATATATATATGCATGTGTGTGTGTACTATATAAACACGTAAAAAGATATATATGCATGAGCACGTATATAATAAATAAATATATATATTTAGATATATATCATATATTTTTCTATTTATGCAAAAAGTCATTAGAATGAGATTTCTAGTGCTGCAACAAATCATTTTCATTTGCTTACCGTTTGAATTTAATACTTTTTCAAAAATAAATGTGGATAATCCAACAGAATTCAGTATAATATCCTTGTATAAATTTATGCATGAATTTTCACAGGTATACGCGCGCGCGCACTCACACACACACACACACACACACACACACACACACACACGCATATATATACACACATACAAACACACACATGCACTTGCACACACATGCACTTGCACACACGTGCACACCCAGTGAAATAAATTCGTTGATATCGAAGAAATTATGTTGAAATATACATATGTCTCGCTTTAAGTTATTGGTTTTACATGATTAAATCGACATTTAATCATGTATACGTTAAAGCGCATGCGCATACAGACACAAACACACATTTATTTGTACATAAAACATATCTAATTTCTATAAAAATTATATACAGATTTATGATGCTGTACGTAAATTGAAAAAATTACATACTTACAACTTCTTGCAATTCCAATAAACACAGACACAGACACAGACACACACATATATATATATATATATATATATGCGCATGTATGTATATATGTATACTTATATACAACCATACGCACAAACACACATACACACACACACACACACACACACACACACACATATATATATATATATATATATATATATATATATATATATATATATACAAATAAAATAAAGAGAAAGAAGAGTCAGATTAAAATGAAAATCCACAATTTTTTTGCCATTTATTGTTTAAATAAGGGTTCGATACAAAGTACAGCTTAATGTTATATTATTATTTAAAATTTTTTAAAAATATTTAATCATCACGACACGGAAATTCACCTGGTTGAATTTACCTGAGGTTGAATATATATATATATATATGAAACATATATATATATATATATGTTTCATATATATATATATATATATATATATATATATATATATATATATATATATCACTTTTTATTCTCAATTGCTCAGAAAAAATAATTTCCTTGGAAATATTTACTTACGCACATAAGTTATATATAGGTGTGTGTGTGTGTAGACAGGCAGAGTTAAAAAAGTAGAAAAAGGAAACAAAAAAGACATTTTTGCTTATGGGTAGTAACCGTGGCTATTTGCGTATATTTCGATATATATGAATGTTTTCTATGCGCATGTTCTCATTTCAAAATTAAGATTGCAAAATTTTATTTATGTTCAAAAAGATGCAAATATTTTTCACAATTAAATTCCTGTATTTTGTTTATATTTGTTTAAAATTAAAATCAAATGTAATACGTTCTCGATTAAAAGAATGGCGTGTGTAAGTACCCGGATATAAAACATTTCCAGTGTAATATAGAAGCAACAACGAAAACCATCTTTTTTCTCAATCTCTGGCTTTATATCCAGTTACTGCTAAGCGAAATCAACCAATACCGTACTCTAAATATCACGTTGAAATCTACCTCCCAGTGTGTCCCGGTAACAACACGTCTCCTAGTAAAACCCTCAAGCGAGACACACTGCTTGAGCCAGGAACGAATTAGTCTCTTTCTTTTTGGTTTTTCTTCTTTATATATATATATGTATATGTGTGTGTTTTTTTGTGTGTGTGTTAGTATGTGTCTGTGTATAGCGAGAAATCCTTCATCCTGACTGGCTCTTATGCGAAATCTCATTAAATCATCTCATTTCTTGATAAGTCAAGATGATCCTTGTAGATAGGCGTTCTGAGTGGAAGTAGGTATTGCCTTACACTCTTAGAGGCATACAAACTCTGCGACGCAAAGAGTGGAAATTACTTAGATTCAAGGGCTTTCTTGACTGGGAAAATTTATCTACGTTTCCCCAACTCTATCCTTATTCTTTTTTCTTGACTTCTTTTCCCTTAAGGCAAATGCATGTGCATGGATAGTGGTATATATGCGCGTTTCAGTGAATAAGGATGACAAAGCAAAGAATAAACAGAATGAGATATCTGAGAAATTTAAAATCATTTTCGAATAACAAAGACAAAAAGTGAAGTTTGAACACCTTTAACACCCACACACACATATTTATATATAAATATATATGTGATTGTGTGTGATATATATATATATACAAACACACACAAACAAACAGACGTATGTATGTATTCCGTATTTTTGGCAGCATGTTTCTTGTAAACATGTCTGATTAAATATTTAGGCATGTTGTGTTAGATTATTCTCAACAATAAGAATTATTGTTTTGTAATTAAATAGACCAAAGAAGATAACATATTTATATTTATTCATTTTTATTTTTCTGTGCACTTTCGATATATTCCAAAATTATCTTCAGTCTTATTATGGCCAAGACAAAAAATTGCGTGTGTTCGAAGAAAATTTTTGTTTTTGCGGTAAAAACGTTTAACACTTCCGATCATGCGCAAAGTCACAAATGGTGATTAATTTTTTTTTCCATGGTGACAATTTACCCATCGAACACTATACGTACAAATTGATTTATTTATTTTTAAATTGGATCTATTTATGCTTTTTTGATTATGTTGTTTGTTGGGAAGGTGAATTTACTTCTATGTTTGTTCGAGGTGACACTCTTATACACATAGACACACATACAGGCAGAGGTACGCATTTTAGTTCACACAAACGCATCCATATAAAACAATCTGAGCCTAGGCGTAGATACACATCCATTGTTTATATAGATGTGTTTTATTTATGAAGTTCTGAGTTAAACATTATTTTTAGTAGAATATCCATATTTGAGCAAACGCTCCGTTTATTTATTAAACAGTGTATTTATTTATTTTCATCTACCGGCCTAAATAATCGAGAAAACATATTAAAGAATATTAGGCGTGCTACGGCAGAATTCGACCATGTGTCTCCAGGAGAGGGTAAACTATCTTTAGAACTGACGGAATTTACGGCTCTTGTGTGTGTATCCATTACTAATGTGACATATAGTAATCGGTAATGCTATAAGATTATTTTGAAATGATTTAATATCATGTATTTGCATTTCTCAATGTGATTTCTATTATTTTTAACCCTAACTCTTATACAGCTGGATATAATTTGTTTGAAATTTGAAACTCGTTTAACCATTTTACTTTAGTTTCACTGATTCGTTAGTTCATGTTCAGCACATCGAGGATTAGCGCCACACAATCTTCTTGCCGAATCTACCAGCCTAATTTAATTTCGGTGGGGTATTAGCTACGCCAACTAAGTATCAACTACAGTAACAGTGACTTAACATGTGTACATATGACACGGTTAAGTATCTAAGGACACGTACATCACCCATGTCAGAATGTTCTTAACATTATCAGACATAGAGTTCTCATATCCATGCGCGATTTTTTTTCTCTTGAAAATATGCAATATTTTAAAGATGTTTTTAAATGGTGGGACAACTTTAGGGCACTCAAGAAATAGTTCTTTTCACATGGTCAAATAGCATTCAAGATAGAATTTATTAATTGTTGGGTTACTGGGAATAAAATAACAAACATTTAAACTTTTTATTACTGGAAATATTCTGTTTGCATCTCTCCCTGTTCAGTAGCTCGTTTCCTATGTAAGTAAATGTTATCATCAGCATTATCATCTCTCTCCATACACACACAAAGATACACAAAATCATAGTATATTAAAGGCCTTAAACACACACACACAAACACTTATAAGTAAATATATATATATATATATATATATATATATATATATATATATATATATATATATATATATATATATATATAAATAAAAGGCTCAAACACTAATATTCCATGGTTATAATTTATTGCATTGGAATCATAATCACGATCCAATTCATCAGACCTCTTGGAAATTTATATATATATATATATATATATATATATATATATATATATATATATATATATATATATATACACACATATATATATATACACACACACACACACACACACATATATATATATATATGTATAGAGAGTGAGAGAAATATATTGACCAATAATATTATCAATATATATATATATATATATATATATATATATATATCTGTGTGTAGGTGTGGGTGTGGTTTATTACTGACCAACAAAATGTCGGATTATTTTCCCTTGCTTCCGATAAATTCGAAATGTGACAGTAAGTTCAATCTCTTGAAAACACGCGCATGTAGGCATAGATTTATACTGTTTAACAGACGTAGGATTACAAAATCTTAACAGCAACACAAAACCAATACTACTACTAGTACTAATAATAATTCTATAAATGTAACTTATATTCATATATATATACATACATACACACACACACATATATATAAACATTTTATATCACGTTTAAATTAATAATAATAATAATAATAATAATAATAATAATAATAATAATAAATTGCAGTTGTTAATAAAATTTATCGAGTATTATAGAAGAAAACATTAAAATTAAAATTATGCAAGTAATTATGTGTTAGTCTACCGTCGTAAAATATATATATATAAATATACCAACAAGCAAACAAAAAAACAAATGGCCGGTAATATTATTGGTGAGAATGGTGCGTAAAAATCTCCAAGTTAATTTTTTTTCTAATTCAAGCCAATAGACAGAATTTCAAGTCTTCAGATTTAATCTATCCAATCATAAACGCCCTGATAACCGAGAATATCAAAATCCAAATATATACTTAATTTAATACGGGCCCATAATATTATTCTTGAAAAATCAACCAATGAAATAAGTTGTTAAAAAGTTTTCCAAGCGGGAGATTAAGGAAAACGCATACTTCAAATATTAATGTATCGTTTTTGCTATGATTTGTAGGGGAGAGAGTGATTGAATTAAGTACTTGATTCTTAGCTGGCCACTGACGCAAAACCGATATCGTTAATCGGAACAGCGCCTTCATGTCTGAAGATTTCAAATGTTTTCACTAGAACATTTCACATGGTGGGCTAGTTAGCTTATCAGTATTCCTAGCCGAGACTTGCTAGTGGATTACGATGGATTAGTTGTAGACTAAATCCAATGACATTTCTTAAACGCTAATAGCAAATGTTACTATAATTAACAATAATAATAATAATAATAATAAAACTAATTGTAAAATTAATCATAAATATCAGATCATCTTCATCTACATTTACATTAGTGAAGTGTATGAATATACATTACTTGACATAATAATAATAATAATAATAATAATAATAAATGTGGTACATGGGAACATCAACAATCCCCGTTGTAGTTGGAGCCCTCGGATTGGTTGGAAAATATTCCAGTAGACTAACTGAAAGGATCCCTGGAAGCCCATGTTTTGAAGAAACACAATTGTTCTCACGAGTACAGCCCACCCCTTACGAAGAGCTTTCTCTATGTTTTTTTCCAGTGGCAATGTCATGATGTCATTTCTGACCTTAGGTCTCTGGTGGAGACCCGGAAAGAAATGAGTACACATCAGAAATCAAAGGAAATAAATTAAAAAGAATAATAAAAAGAATATAGAGTATACAGAGTATAGAGTATCACAGAAGAGGGCCAAAAGTATACATGAATGTGTCGGAATAGTAATCACCTGGGAATTATGCAAAATCTAAGATCTGACTAATCGCACTAATGGTATATGCAAAAATATGTATGTTTTATACAGAAGAGGAAAAGTCCAATTAGTTAAGATTTTAAAATTGAAAGGTTCAGTTTAGTCAAAGAGTAGGACTTAGATATAAACAACATTATTACACAAGACAAGTTTCAAAACTACTCAAGATAGAGATTTTCTAAATGATGTTGCATGAATGTAAGAGGTGTAAGTAAATGCTGATTATATGGAAATATTATAGAGAAAATATTTGACATTAGACATAAAGAAATGAAGAAATTACTAGTGTAATGATCGGTAAGCATAATCTCGGGAGTATATTATACAAAGTAACATATCTTGGGAAGAAGATATCCGAGTGAAAGTTCCTCCTTATCAATGGTTTGCAAATGTGATAAAGAAGATTTGACCCGATGAATGTGGCATGGCGAGTCCTAGATATACACGTATGAAATTGTGGAATTAACAAATATAGCTGGTCTGAAATGCAACAAAAAAAAAGTAATTGAACATTGGTCGATAAATACAGAAATTGAGAAATACGAAGGTAAATAGTGCATGCAACAATCCAGACGAGGCCAGTAAAAACTCAAATATTATCCAATATAATCACATTATTAAAACAAATAATAAATCATTCAATGTGATCATTGTTTATACGAAACTAAATTGTGTTGTCTTTCCTGGAAAATAATTATGGCAAGCCATTTCCAAACTTCTTTTCATTACATAACATTAATAACTGGACACATTGACGTGGTGTAATGGTCAGCAAACTTTTCTAGATAGATCAATTGCGACTGAAGTGTGAGTTCGATCTTCCTTATACATGATAAAGTTGGTATATAAATAAATAAATATATATATATATTATAAATTTGGAATATATATATATATATATAGATTTTTTTCTGTAGTTCATTGCCAACAGCAAGCAGATATATTTCTCCTCCCGATGATGGCCATTTCGGTCGAAACTAGTCGAGGAATCTAAATGGAATAATAATAATAAAAAACGAAAGAATATTAATCTACAAACCCAGTGTGTCTAATGATTTTAATTTTTTAATCTTTTATTTTCTTATTGTTCAATATATATATATATATATATATATATATATATATATATATATATATATATATATATATATATATATTATAAAAGTTGGTAAATGAATAAATATATATTACAAATTTGGTATATAAATATGCATATTATAAAGTTGGTATATAAATATATATATATATATATATATATATATATATATATATATATATATTATAAAGTTGGTATATAAATATATATATATATATGTGTGTGTGTGTGTGTTAAAGTGGGTATATATGTATATATATATTATACATTTGTATATATATATATATATATATATATATATATATATATATATATATATATATATATATATATATTATAAAGTTGATATATATATATGTATAAAAATTTCTCCGATTTAACCAGTAGAGAAGACAATATTTATGAATAAAAATGACAATAGGAAAACTGGTAATTACTGACGCGTCGTCCAATGTGGACTTTATCAAATTTTCGTATTTTGCTTTGATAAAGTCCACATTGACGAAACGCGTCAGCAATTTCCAGTTTTCCTATTGTCAATTTTATTCATAAATATATATATATATATATATATATATATATATATATATATATATATATATATATAAACGTATATATAAAAATTTCATTGAAATCGACTGACAATATACTATAAAGTGTCTAAAAAGTTTACAAGTCTATATATCCAAGCGCTTTCGGGTATTATTTTAGCCATTATTAATGCTGTTTTTTTTTGTTATTATCGAATGTATGTATATATATATATATATATATATATATATATATATATATATATATATATATATATATATATATATATGTGTGTGTATATTTCTAGATATGTTTCTAGAGTGATGGGAATGTTTTTCCAAACACGGTCAACATATTGTGTACGTGTTTGTAGTTGATGTTACTCAGCGTTGGCTTTTTTCTTTTTATTATTAGTGCTTCCATTATTTTTAGTTACATGTAGTTGAGACTATTACACTCGTATTTTCTACAAGTATGCTGCGAATGGTGTTTAGTATTTTTCTGTGAATGCTTAAACGGATCCTCATTAAGCTATGGTCAGATATGTATAACGTGAGTCTTCTTGATAGGCACTTAGTGGTATGTCCAATATAATTATTTATCAATTTGGTTTGATCAGGAACAGAGTTCCTTAAGGGTCATTTGAATTCATAAATAATATTGGTTCTCTCTATTGGACATAACACTACATACCTATCATCAAGACTCGCTTTACATTTCTTGTCGCGTTTCACCTTCTGTGATTAGTGCACTCGGATTTGTTTCCAGGAATCTTTCTTCCTCGCAAGCTTCTTTGGTGATGACTGGCATCAGCTTTTAGTTTGGAACAAATTATGTGCTAAGGTCGAAGCATCGATGACGCGGAAAGGATCTCAATAATAATAATAATAATAATAATAATAATAATAATAGGAAAAAGAGAGAAAAAAAAATTGCGGGAAGTGGTTAACATTATTGGAATGACAATAGTGTTATTTGTTACCGAGAAAACTGTATTATGACAGGCAGTCTTTCAATCACCAATGATCACCACAACATGTTTCAATCCGAAATCGCATGCAATACTGAAAATAGCAATAATATCTTATAGTGAGTTTTCCTTGTACAAGGTACGAGAGCCACTCGATGTAGAAGGTTAGAGGCACGGATTATAAGGATATCTGTGGACAATGACGATTGACTCTTGGCTTGAACAGGTTTGGTGTTGTTTGGTTTGTTTTCCGGCATATCCAACTCAATGGGTTATTTAATGCCCACAAAAATTTTATTGCTGGTAATACGTTTTACTTCAAAATATGCGTTTTAGTAATATATTTTCTTCCAAAATATATTGCTAGTAAAATGTATTGCTGGTAATAATTATTTACAAAAATGTATTGCTGATAGTTTTTCTTCTGAAATGTATTGCTGGTAATATTTTATCCTAAAAAAATTCATTGCTGGTATTAAAACATATTTTTAAACTTTCACATTGCTTTGACCCCAGTTTAGGGATTAACTATTTGCCCATAGTTGGGACCCTAACAGGTGCTACCACCCCGAGTCAGGGCGGACTTGAGGACACCAGCAAATAAGAGATGGTTCCACCCTGATCATAAGCCTTACTGTAGGATGTAGTTTATCGTTTTACTCAGAACGCACTTTAACAGGTTAATATTCTAGTTTATCAGGAAAGCATCCGATTGAGTCGGTTCCACAAAGCAACGGTGAAGAAGCTGTTCGTGTGGAACATAGTTCTCACCAATGGAATACGGAGGGAATGTGGATGGTTCATTACAATGGGCAGGTCTTATCCGTGAAGGCTAGAAATGATGGAACTAAGGAATATAGCGATAGATTAGCAAGTGACTTGCGACGTTTCGTCTGTGAGAACGGAATCGAAGGGTGGAGAATAAGGACGATATAAAACCTTTGGAGTCTACCGACACTGTAAATTGATGGCTAATCAGCTCCTTCTCATATATCGCAGTAGTTCCCTATGTTCGGCCTGATCTGGGTTCTTATAAAATTAATGGATAACAGTAGCAGTCGCGTACTTACTTGAGCGTTACAAGGAACAGACAATCTTTTCAGCATCTGTAGCGATGTATCATATGTTTCAGCTGCATTTGAGGTCTGGGTTGAGTTCACATTCCAGTAGGCTGAGAAGGCACGGAGACTCCCTGAGGGAACACCTATTTATCGCGATCATTGAAAGATCTGGATGTGCTCGTTGACGATGGAAGCTTACTACTTAGATTTTCGAGACAGTGTGACCAGCAAGGTCTACTCCGACGGAGCTGTTAGGGTTAGGTCAGAGTAGTGTACCATTGGTAAACTCTGGTCATCTAAACTTTTGGCAGTACATCGATATACTGTTGTATTATCAGTATATATATTCAGAAATGATAGAGTATACTCTTAGGCAAATTATTTATGTAATGTAGAAAAAAGGTTTAACCGAGAAACGAACATTGCAGGGGGAAGGCACATTGATCGCTCGGGCCTCAGAGAACTGGTCGTTAAGAACAACCTTCAGGGACCTAACCATTACAAAGGACTAACTGAGAACTTCCAATTATTCCATAGATAGAGAGCTTGTGTATTTCCCCCTTTATGCCACACCTTGTCAAAAGCCTTTGAAATATCTAATGCGCTCGTGCTTAAGATGTATTTGTTGTCTAGTGCTTCACTGATTCTGTTATTAATGGGAGCTACTATATCAGCAGTGGACCGAGCCGATTGAAATTGGTACTGTTTGTCACGCAAGCGGTTGTCTCTATTAAGGCAATCAAAAAACTTTTTGATTATAGCTTTACAAATTTTCTAATGACTCTGGGGTGGAGTGACTTATCGGTCAATACTTCGATGAGTAGATCGCTCACCCGCATTCTTAAAAACCGAGAATACAGATGAAAACTTCCTCAGGCTTGGAAAGGAATTTTTTCAAATAGTAAATAATTTTGTTAAAATCGCGTATAACTTTGGGTTAATATTTTTAATTGGGATTTTATCTGGACCAATAGCTTTATTGGGGTGAAATATTTTGATAAGTCTTAAGAGACCCAAGACTGTAATAAAATTATTTTGAAGATTTACTCAGTAAGACAGGGAAATCATCAAACCTTAAGTTAGAGGAAAACAAGGATGCTAAGAACTGAATAAGATTAAACACAATTTGAAAGTATGCAAACCAACAAATAAACTCAACTGAAAAACAATAATAAAAAAAAGCAATTCGATTTTTAGTTTTGAGATGAAGGGTGTCTGCCATTTTCAAGCAACATAATCGGCCAGCTCGTGAGTCGATAGCTAAAAAAACGTATCAAATACTGGATGTTTTGGCTAAACTAAAATTATACATTAAAGTGAGCGGAAAAATATTCCTAATTCTAGAATTGTATATCGCTTTATATTTATGATTTTACTCTATCATAAATAACATTCGATACTCACACATTGGCCATTAGTTGTAATTGAAACTTTGGCAATGCCAACTCGACAATAAAAAATGAAGTCGATTTTCAGTGCTAATTCAATTTCTGTAAATAGAAACACCCGACTCGCACATCATCAAGATCCTACTGCCAAAACACACTCCCGCGCGCGCGCGCACATACGTCTGTGTGTGTGTGTGTGTGTGTGTGTGTGTGTGTGTGTGTGTGTGTGTGTGTGTGTGTGTGTATTTGTGCGTTTATGAAGTCGGACATATCTCCAGCAGCAAATATATTATGAATTTTTCAACCTAAAAATGAGATATATGCTGTCATGCAAAGGTTTTGACCGAACTACATAAAATGATAGAATACCTTTAATTTCTTAACCCTGGATTTCAGAAAATGGATCATCACCTGTGGTGTTTACACAGCCTAATACTAAAATACGTACAGTGTTAAAGTTATGTAAAATATTGTACTGCGGAAAATATAACAGGCAATATCCGTAATAATATACATTAAATCACAACTTGAACTGAATATATAATTATTCATTGAAATGAAATTATAATAAATTTGTTGCATAAACATATGTTGTAAATTGTAGGCGAAACACACCAATACAATAGTAGAGAAAAGATTTATTCATAAAAAAATAACCACAATATAGAAAGGATTGCATTAAGTAAACTCTTAATTACAGGACTGAAAGCGTAACACACACACACACACACATATATATATATATATGAAAACTTAGTCGTTAGTCATGTAGGGAGACAGGTTATTTCGAAGTAATCAAAGCAACTTCTGCCTCTTTTGACAACTGAGCTGCAACTGCGCCACATCGCGTGCTCTACCCCCAGTGAGTCAGGAGTGTAGTTGTGGGGAGCAAAAGAATCTAGTTACAAACTAGGAATTACGGGTACTTTAAAAAATATTGGGGTAACAAAACACCCCATGTGATTATGTCAGGTGTAAGAAGTTAAGATTGGTTAGGAGTATGCTTTTATCGGTAATGTCTGTCGTCTTTGGGGATTGTTGCGTTTTTTTAGGAGCCGTGTAACAGAAAATACAGCACTTTAAGTAGGATGAAATTGAAAAAAAGACGATGTAATATTATTGAACCAATGAATATTCTGAAATGATAATGTGATTATAATATGCAAATTTCTAAGTGGAAATTTCTCCTTTTTATTAAAGTGAATGTAATGTGCATTGACAAATCATTGTAGTTGAACATTAGCTTGCTTTTTTACACTAATATCATTGCTAAAATTTCTGTCGAAACAAAGATGAAGGCTTTGACTTTAAAGTGGAAGATGTCTAAGCGAGATGGTCAGGTGCATGAGAATTTACTGTTATAATGTCCAAACACTTCACAAATATGTTTGCTATTACTGTAAGTTTTTTTCGTGAAGAGAAAATCAGAAGACAATTGGATATGAAAAGAAAGATTGAGAGAATCTTGCCAGGCAACCAAACAGACAAATTAGGAGTGAATGTTGTCTAAAATATGAAGTTTTACTTGATAAAGTATATAATGAAAAAAGAAAAAACTTGGACGGGCATATATCTGTAAATAAAAAAAAACAAAAACATCATTAACAAGACAAAACAAAAAAAACGTCTAAATAGAAAACTGAAGTGGTAAAAGAACATTTACCATGAGATGCTGGGAAATGGCAAAATCCATTCTTTAGTGATGAATTCAAAATAGAGTTGCATTCTAATGCAAGAGATTACATAAGAAGGCAAGTTAGAGAAATAAACAATGTAAGATACTCCACGACGACGGAAGAATTTCGTGGTGAACAATTAATGGAGTGGGGCTGCATTAAAAGCGAATGTTAGAAAAATTGGTAAACGTTGATGGAAACATAAACAGTAAAAAACAAAATTAGTTTAATATGGTTTAATCGTGTACGAAACTACGAAGATGAAGAAATCTTTCATCATGATGTTTTTTTCTTTTTTGCGGATGAAGACCTTCAACAATAGTAAAACTGGCCAGTTCAAAGTCGTGATCAAAATATATTTGAACCTCTGTGTTAATAATTGAAGAAAGAAATGCCCTAAAGAATAAAGCGTAATCTCGAAGAGATTTGAAAGTACAACCATTTAGAATGTGACACAATCCCCAATGAGAAAAACCTGGATTTTGTTCCATTCAATGTCATATCGAATTGAGTTAATTCTTCAGTAGCAACACTGATTACTGTTATGGTAATTTACCCACGCATGCATGGACTCTCCCAACTATAAATAGGAGCAGGTACTGCCTTCCGGGAGGGAAGTGCCCAGTAGTCAGCTCTGACAGTCGGACCGAACTTTCTTGCTGTAACACTGTCGTTTGTATGTGTTTGTATTACTGTTTCTGTTAATATATTTGTTTAACTCAATTCCTCTCTTGTGTCTTTATTTCTGGCGTTAACAAAGTCACAACAATTACTGACACCATAATTTGAAATTTTGTAAATTCTGTGATAACAAAGATCATTTTTTTTGTAAAAGAAAACATATCTAATCTCCGTTGCTGACCGAGTATTCTTCCATAGCAAAATATTTTCAGCTTCACTCTGCTGAAGATGCTCTGTCATTCACCATACAACATTAAAGAATAGAAAATAACTAGTATTCTGACTAGTATTATTCAAAGATAATAAAATGTACTGAGAAAAGCATACCGCTAATTATCCTTTAATTTGGGGTAAAATTAACAAAGACATTTAATTTATGAAGGTGTCCCCAAAATTTTGCATGCCAATATATGTGCAGCTTAGAACAGAGCGCGCTCAAATATGGTCATACTGTTGCATATACTTATACCTGCCCCCCCCCAAAAAAAATACGTTGTAAAACTATAAAATCATGACAGTTATCGGATATCCAACAAGCTTTTTGATATCGTGGCAAATAAAAAATATGGATGCAAAAACAAAAGATCTGTCATCTTTGTTCATATGCTTGAAATAAAAACGATTTACAAATATCCTCTACTATCCTAGGCCTTTCTTTGCCAAAACAAAACCCCATGACTATAAGCGACCAAAGGTGTAAAATTAAAATCGCTCAACAAAAATGACCAAAACTCCTCAACTTTTCTTTCTACAAAGTTCGTGATATTCCTACCAACTTGTGCAGTGGGGAATCGTTCCTCTTCGAAAAGTTTCCGATATCTGAGCTCGCTGGGAAACTTATCTTAACCCTTCAATCTCCTCTTCGATTGCTGGCGGTCTTCCTCTCCTTACGAAGTACTCTAATGTCGAATTGCATGGCTTTGGATTACATCTCTCGCTGGCTAGCGAACACACTCCACACCACATTTATAAGTGTCTCCGCCTCTCTCTAAATAATTCAGTCAACTATCTCTTCTTTCTCTACCGACCCCACATCCTCTCACAACTGTTTCGTGCTAGACAGTATTTCTGACAATATAGACAGGGCCATCTACATACACCCGTTTGCAAATATATTTGTGCTTGGTGACTTTAATATCTACTATGCCACGTGGATTTAACACTCTGTCACTGATTTCGATGGCGTCCAAATCCTTTACTTCTCAATCACTCAGTCTCTCACGCATGTGATGGACTTTTCCACGCGTTTCCCAGGTAAGCCTGAAGGACACGTTTCTCTTCTAGATCTCCGTTTTACCTCTATCCTGGACTTATGTTTTACTATGCAGCCTTGCTCTCTTGGCAACTCTGATCATGTGGTAGTGTCTGTAAATATCTCTCTTCCTGTAGCTTTTAATTATCCTGTTCATAACTGCGCGTCTGAGGTCTCGTCTTGGATGAAAGGTGGCATCGATGCTTTCATTCCAGCAAGAAAATACCAAATTAAACCGCATTCATCTCCTTGGTTCTCACCTGCATGCTTCGGTGCTATAGCCATCATGAATCACTTTACCAGAGCGATATGACTGATTGCAACGGACCTCTCTTTATTCTTGCTCGTAAAGAGTGCAAATGTGTCTTCAAACTTTGCTGAGAGAATGAAACAACGTATTGCATTTCGCACATTCGTCTCAAGAGATTATTGTCGGCTCTGCAAGGGTGTACTGAAAAAATAGTAAATCCTCAATCACTCATCTATCCAGTCAATTCAGAATCCTGCCATTTACAGCAGATATGGTTGAATGCTTTGCTCGGAAATTCTCTTCCAATTCAACACTCGACTCATTTGAAGTAACAACACATGATTCCCCCCACATCTGATTCCCCCTTGAAGAGAGACTCTACTGAGTGATATGTCACTAGCGACGGATATTTTTTCTAAATTAGATTCCCATAAGGCAAGTTGAGGTAACGGGGTCCCAGCCGTCCTAAAGTAATGCACTCTTGAACTAGCTCCAGTTCTATCCATAATCTAAATTTTTTCATCGCTGCTTCCAGCTTTCTTGCTTGTTAGAAATCCTCCTCTGTAGTTCCTGTTTTAAATAACTCTGAAGAACATTCTGACCTCTCTAACTATGGCCCTATTAGTCTCTTACCGCTTTTCGGCAAAGTATTCGAGGCTTTAATCAATGCTGAATTGGTTAAGTATCTTACATCTCCCGACCTACACTCTGACAAACAATATGGATTACATTTTGCCAGGTCTATCGCTACTGGCTAGCAATGAATATGCATACCAAGGTTTAGATAATAACGGCCAAGTTCGCACTGTTGCTCTGGATATCTGGAAGGCGTTTAACACTAGCCTTCTATGTAAGCTCCAGGGCCACAGCATTACTGGACGATTGTTTGATTTAATCCAATCTTTCCTATCAAATCGTGAAATGAACGTCGTTTTGAACGGGTTGCTTCCACGTCCTTTCACATGAATGCGGATATCTCTCAAGGCTCTATCTTTGGTCATCGCTGTTTTCGATCTTCATCAATGATATTTCTGACGTCATCAGTTCCCATGTAGGCATTTATGCTGATGACACTAACCTTTACTCCTGTCTCAATAGCAAATCCGTCAGAGCTGGCAAAGTTAACCTGGGCGCAGCTCTTAAATAGCACCTCCAATCTGTGGCTAATACGAGCAGGAAATAGCTCGTAAATTTTAGTACCTACAAAACAAGACTGCTCTCATTTAACCGTTATAGGGAAATATCAGTGTCCGCTATCTGCAGGGTTGATGCTAAATTCATGTGAGCAACACATTGCGCCTTCTTGGTATCAAATTTTCAGCTGACTTGTGGAACAACGACATCAAATCACTAGCTGCATCGACTGCAAGGAAGGTTGTATAACTGTGTCATGCCAGAGGATTTTTCTCATCAGAGTTTGTCTTGGACATTTACAAATCTACCATTCATCCGTGCATTGAATGCTGTTGCCATATCTGGTCTGGAGCTCCTGCTATTCTTCTAGCGGTTCTTGAAAAAAATCCAAAGAAAGATCTGCAATATAATCGGTCGTGACTTGGCATCTCGAATTCAGTCTCTTTCTCACCGATGTGCCGTGGCTTCGCTTTGTCTTTTCTGCAAATATTTCCATCGCTGCTGCTCTGACGAATTTTTTTTCCTCTGGTGCCCAGACTACGTGAGTTTAAGCGCGTAACTAGATTGACATCTAGTTCCCACCCTTGTAGTGTCGAATTAGTTAAATGTAACCGCAACTCCTACTGCAACACTTATTTTTCTCGCACTTTCCACCTGTGCAAATCCCTTCCATTTCTTTGCTTTCCTGAAAACTAGAATCTTTAAATATTTAAATGCAATGTCAATAACCATTTTCTTTTTTCTTGGACCCCATTCATCTTTTTTCCTATCCTCGATCCCCCATTACCGAGTCTTGCTCACCAACCTTCAATCTCTGTAA
>CAHIKZ030000380.1:3487500-3550000 GCA_903632075.3 Acanthosepion pharaonis | reverse complement strand
AATATCGTTATCAAGATTAGGCGGTTTATATTTAATGTACCCCCCCACATATATTTATATATATATATATATATATATATATATATATATATATATATATATATATATATATATATATATATATATATATATATATAGAGAGAGAGAGAGAGAGAGAGATAGATAGATAAAATATATGTGTGTGTTTGTATTTGTGTATTTAAAACCCATATAAAATTTCGGTGTATATATAAAGAAAGTATTTATGTATAACAATATTGATGGCAAAAAATATCGTTTTCAATATCGTTTTATTTAATGTATATATATATATATATATATATATATATATATATATATATATATATATATATATATATATATATATATATATATATATATATATATATATATATATATATATATATATATATATATATATATATATATATTATATTTTATAAAATTTCATAAGTATGTTATAAAATCACTACAAAATAGCCATTTTGATAAGACACAGAGTGTCTTATCAAGAAACAAAATCATCATTTTTGTAGTGATTTTATAACATACTTATGTTATAAATTTTTTTATAAAATATAATTATATCTGCTCTACTTTGTATTGAGCACTCTTTTAAGAATAGTAATTGTTGGTTATTGGAATTCATTCCGTATATACCAATTATATATATATATATATATATATATATATATATATATATTTGGAGAGAAAGCGAGGGAGAGAGATAGATATAGATATTTGTGGGTTTGTTTCTTTAAAAACCCGCATACAAATTTCGGTGTATATAAGTATATATGTGTGTGTATGAATGACTTCTATTTCTGTGAATGTTGTGTTCGTGTGTGAATGACTATGAGTTGTGTGAATGTCTTTAGAAATCAGCCCGTTCCCTTGAAGATACCAATCGCATATATACGACCTCACATAAGTCGAAATTGATCGGTGTTATTCAGTTTGATAGAAATATTGCTCGGACCCCTTCAAAGATCGACACTGAGATTGCCTTCTATTCGCCTGCCAAGCTTTTTGTTTTTTTTTTCTTTTTGCTTATGCAGATATATCCAAGTTCACGATGGCTTTGTGTGGCTGAGTTCACCTTACCCAATGAGGCGGTAATCCTTGTCATGATCAATTATCAACAGAAGGAAAATAAAGCAGGACTCAAAAAAAAAGAAAAAAAAGAAAGAAAAAAAAGACGATGAAAAATGTCAAGAAAGAATGATAGAGAAAAAACGGATAGAAAATGAAATGTACAACAGATTAAAGTAAGAATGAGAAAAAAAAAAGGACGAACAGGAAAGAAGATGGAATTAAAATCTTAAAAACGAAGAGAGAGTGCTGAAGTTATAGAAAAAGGGTAGTTAAAAGTCAAAGGAAATGAGAAATTTGGAAGAAAGTCAGTGAGAAGAAGAAAGAGAAAAAAGAAAGAATATATAGAGAAAAAAAGGGAAATTTTTAAAAATGTTAAAAAAGAAGCAGGATAAAGAAAGAGAAAACTGAAGAATAGCAATTAAGGAAAAACGAAATGAAGGCAAAAGCGTAAATAAGACTAAAAAGAACATGGAAGAATATGAAATGGATTGGATGTAAGAATGAAAACGAGAAAGAAGCAAAAAAGAAGAAATTAAGAATGAGAAAGATGTAGATTAAAAGGTACTATAAAGAATATAACAAATTGAAAATGTAAATAAATGAAAGAAGGAAAGGAAGGAAAGAATAGCTTAAAATAGAAAGGGAAGTAGAAATAAAGAAAAAATAAAGGGAGAAGCAGAAAGAAAGAAAAATAAAGAGAGAAGCAGAAAGAAATAAAAATAATGGTAGAAGCAGAAAGAAATAAAATAAATACAGGGAAGAAGAATGAAAGAAAGAAAAAATAGAGAGAGAAGTAGAAAGAAAGAAAACATGGAGAGAGAAGCAGAAAGAAAGAAGTAAAAAAATTAGAGGGAAGAAAGAAAGAAAGAAAAATAGAAAGGGAAGAAGAAAGAAAGAAAAAATAGAGAGAAACAGAAATAAAGAAAAAATAATGAGAGAAACAGGAAGAAAAAACACAGAGAAGCAGAAAGATATAAGAAATACAGAAAAATAGAGAGAGAATAAGAAAGAAATACAAATAGATCGAGAAGCTGAAATAAACAAAAAACAGAGAGAGAGAGGCGAAGAAGAAGAAAGAAAAAAACAGAGAGAGAGAGGAGAAGAAGAAAGAAAAAACAGAGAGAGAGAGAGAGAGAGAGGAGAAGAAGAAAGAAAAAAACAGGGAGAAATATAATGATAGAGAAAGTAACAAAAAAATCAATGAAAATAAAACGAAAATAATTTTTTAAAGCGGCAAATGGAAAGCAAATATTATCTAAAGACAAAATTTGAAATAAAGAATGAATTGAAGAAAAACATACAGTGAAATAAATTTTTTAAGAAAAGAAAATAATGATAATCAGATAAAAATATTAGAAAAATACTATAAAATTATTTTCCAATTCTGAATTAGCTACTTATTCAAATACGTAACAACAGACCGGAATAAACTAGAAATGGGTGATAATATGATTAAATAAATTCTGAAGGCAACACAAAGAATTTTAATAATAATAATAATAAAGAAATAATAAAATAAGAGCAGATTCTATGTTATTGAAATTCTTTCGCTACCAATTGATATGAATTCCTTTACAATGGAAAAAAAATACAGCGATACCATACTTCATCTATTTCTTTTTGATATACATTTTCTTTAATATTTCCGATTGAAAGCATCACACAAAATATTTATGATTCCTGGCTTTTGAATCCTAGCCATGGAACCTGCCAAAATCTGTCTCAAAAGTCAGTGAAGCAGAGATCAGTTTTTGGTTTCGAAAATTCCTGGGTTGAGATGTACTATGTCTAAATGTATATAAGGTCTTTGGTCATTCCCTATCTATCAATTTTGCTTTAATTTTTTCCTATAAATTAGCACACATACGCACAGACACGGGCGCTGAAAGACACACAGGTTTTTGCGCTTGTGTGGTAGTGAAGAGAAATATAGACACACGCACACATGCACAAAAAATATATACCCACACACATTCATACCACTATATATATATATATATATATATATATATATATATATATATATATATATATATTTTATTTACAGAGAAATGCAAGCAAACATTTATATTTTATATGAAGACGCATGAATATTGTGTATAATTTGGCTTGAAGAATTTTTTTTTCAAACAACTTCAGAAACTGTCCAAAGTTCGTCTTTCTCCTGTTTTGTTAGAGCACATTTCAATTTTTCTCTCAATCCTCCTAACGTATAGATACAATCACTGAACAATTAATTTTGATTGTTGAGATATCTCTCACTCAATATATATATATATATATATATATATATATATATATATATATACAGACTCCACCAAATGTGTCTGAAGAAAGCGGATAACTTGTTTCTGTAGTTTTATCCAACTGCGATAATGTTTAATATGATACAATGTTTTGCTGATCAAACAATTTCAGACTTTTACCTAGGTAAAGGATGTTGTGTATCATAGTAAACTAATAACAT
Source organism: Acanthosepion pharaonis (assembly GCA_903632075.3). NCBI lineage: Eukaryota > Metazoa > Mollusca > Cephalopoda > Sepiida > Sepiidae > Acanthosepion > Acanthosepion pharaonis. Next base: position 3,546,438 of record CAHIKZ030000380.1, on the reverse strand, counting down.
TAGCGGTCCTTAAACAAAAAATTGAAAAGGCATATGCAGCAATCACACTGAACACTTTGGTCAACGTTACCCAAGCAGGCTTTTGTCGTTGAAATAAATGTCTAGAAGGTAAAACCACCATTTCAAGCATCTCCTGTGATTGATTCCAAAGGTAATTTGTATTAATCCGGGGATGTTTGAATGAATCTAGCATTACAATATTTATACAAGTTTTACCTTTTCTGATATATATATATATATATATATATATATATATATATATATATATATATATATATATATATATATATATATATATATATATTCTTGCAGACTCTATCTATCTATCTATCTATCTATCTATCTATCTATCTATCTATCTATCCAAATGAGAGAAAGAAATATATATTAATTCTGACCTTATGCAGTCCACCTTAACTAACGAAAAGAGGCTAAAGTTTATTTTACAAGTTATAGATCATTCCTATCATTAGTTATCTACCATCGCCTGATGAGTTACCATCGTAGTACCAAAACATGAAAGTTTTTGTTTAGCAATGTATAAATATTTTTATTGTAATTTATAGTAAATATATATATATATATATATATATATATATATATATATATATAGTGCCCTGTCTTGCTCAGATGAAAGCTACCACTTGTGTAGTACCTTGTGCATTCTTTGTCTAGATAATGATCTGCAAACATTGTTACAAATAATATGCATAGTTACATTGTTTCTGGTTGTTATGTTGACCGTTCAGATTGTTTACATTACCTACTTTCTGCAATAGCATTCACTCACACTCACACACCACATTACAGACACTGCATATTAGATGGCAAATCAGACTGTAACAATCATAGATCACACTTGATGTGAGCATGCGTGAGACATTCATCTTCAAAGGCGTTGCTTCCCTCACTATTAAAGTACCTCCATTCTGCACGATATAAAGTCAGTTCTTCCCAACGCTGCACATCCATGTTAAATGCATTCAGATTATCCTTCGGATTATCATTAGACCCTCTTCCTTGATTCCTGTTTTCAGTTCTCCGCAGACTTTTTTTGTGAATAATGTTATCCTCCATTCTCAAAACATGCCCTGTCCACCATATCTGGTTGAAGATTATTATTCTTAAATGATGTTGCATTCATATTTTTTAGCCATTTTATATACCTTCTGTATGTTGTCTATGCTTCAGAAGCGTACAGCAGTGAGAATGTCCACTTACTTTAGTCTTGATGGCAATGGCTCTAAATGATCAAACACTATTTTCCAATTCACCAAATGCAACATTTACCGTCTGAAAAAAAGAAATCTCTTTGTCCAGGGCATTTTGTACAATTATTGTTGGTTCTTTGTAGAGTATATCAAGTGGAGGATTAAACATCGCTTTTTTTTTCTTTTTTTTGCAGTCGGAGGTAGATTTGCAGTTTTTAACTGATGTTAAAAACTGCAAATCTACCTCCGACTGCATACAACAGATTTCGGATCAAGTAATCAAAGATCTTGGATTTGGTATTAAACCTTCTGAGATTGAACATTATCCTTTATTTTTATAATCTCAAGCTTACTCCCTCCTCACTGTCCTCGAAGTCATGTGATAAATGCAAATGGACATAAACTGAGAAAAGTGTTGCTGCAAGAAGGTATCACCTTGCATTACACCCCTAATGTTCACTGCAATCTCATCTGAATGCATTAATCCCATCGATGTAGTAATCTCATTGTTTATTGGCTGGCATCCTTATCACTCGAAGAAGGCCTCGTTTCTATTTTGTACCAGCAATGCCCAATTTCACCCCGGAATTTATATATTCCTGGTATGCACTTGATACTTATTAAAAGAGTTGGTGCATCATAGACAGAAAGCCCCACCTTTCTAAAGGTGCAATTCTTTCGGTTGTGGCTCCGCATCACGTAGAAACACCTCTTCTCGTCCAAGCTATGGGTTAAGTAATAAAACTTGTATCGCAAAACCATTATTATCTAAAAAAAAAAAAAATAGAAAATTCATAAAATCTAAAAATATTTTCTGGATTTAGATATGGGTTGATAAGCCATAAAAAATGAATCAATCAATACGGAATCTTTCTGTTATCATGCTCTGTAAAATCCTAAGTCCTATTTCTGCCAAAAATAATTTGTCACAGCTTTTTCTTCTTTATGTGCGGTGTTTCCTCAGGAATTAGGCGATCGCGACTCTCCACAATTTCCTCTCCTTTGTAGCTCTTAATAAATATTATCTCTAAAAGCCTCTTCCGCCATGCATTTACTTAAGCTTATCAATTATGCTATACATTGTTTTCATCTGTTCCTCTTACCCTCAATCTGTCCTGTGAGCATTAGATTTTCCAAGTTCTCCTTCTTCATTTTGTGTTCTACTAATTTCAACTGATGATTCATGATATTAAATATATGATTATTCCTAATGTTAAATATAAGTTGCCTTTTTGTTTTCATTTTTTCTAAAATCTCGACGTTACTCACTTCAGTCCAAAGTATCCTCATCATTCTCCTGTAGAACCACATTTCTGTTGCGATAAGTCTCTTCTTCATCTTTGAGGTTCACATGTTATCAGGCTTATTCTTTATCTGCAATTGAAGCAGAGTGAAAGCATCCAGAATACTGCAGTATCTAATTGTTAACACATATATTTTCAGATTTCTTATCTGAATCAGATATGCAATTATAGGATTGTGTTCTAAGATATATATATATATATATATATATATATATATATATATATATATATATCCCTTTTCTGACCTCTCAATCCCCGGCTACCTTCCCCTCTTTAGAAAAAACACTCAAACCCACATGCATGACCTTGGAGTTTACGTCAAGGACCATCTTCCGCTGGCTGTGTTAAATGTAGCCGTCTCTTCTACTGCAATAGCTTCATGTCTCTCACCTCTCGCCTGTGGAACTCCCTCACCTCTTCCTTTTTTCCTAATAGATATAATTTCCAACTATTCAAATTTAATGTCAATCGACATCTCCAGATGCCTTGATCTATCCCCTATCCTTCTCTTCATCCTTTCCTCTATCACCCCTATTTGATCTCGCTCCAAATCTCTGTAACCCCATGCGCGCTAGTATCTTCCCGCCTTCCTTGGCGTGAAACGCTTTAAAAAATATCTACGTAGATTATTATTCCTGTGTTGTTTCTTTGTTTGATATATTTTTGCATATTTGTGCTCCCATACATTTCTTGTGGCGACAACGCTTTGTATCTCGAAGCCCGGGCGAGATTCTTTGTGTGATATTTTAAGCGACAACGAGTACTAGATATTGAAACCAGAGAACCATGAAGATCAACAGACCAGTAAAATACACCTTTACACAGGACCTAAAATCTGAAACAAAAATCCAGTTTCTCAAGCAGAAACCACAGAACCATGAAGGCTAGCAAACCATTAAACTACTACTTTACACGGCACCTAACATTTCGCCTTGTACTAGTATTTTTAACAATTTGAAACGGTATATCACACTAGGAAATGAGGCTGGAAGAGTGCTTAATCTTGGATTCATAATTGTAGATTTTCAGTAATTTTACCTTCGGGAAAAGATTATGGATATTTGATTTGATGATTATGCTTGCCTCTTCTGTTGTACGTTCGTTTACTGCATACGTCAGCGGTGACATATTTACTCTTGAAATCTTCATGATTCCGTACGTCACTTTAGGTTTTATTCCAGGACAAGACTCCATATTTACATTATTCGGACTATTATCAACATCTTTGTCGCCATATTTATTACAACATTTCGGCCGATGTACGCTCCGGCCTTCTTCAGGTGGTTGGAATGTCGAACTGAACCCTTTATTTCGCTCACTGGAGTAGACTGTTCTAGTTCCACGTGCCATGTTTAATGGATGCCAGTTGTCAGTTATCTCCTGTTAATTCCCCTCTTCAAATTCTCCACTGCCTTAACCGAGTATTGAAACTCACACTCTTTGGTTCCTGCCACTGGATCTAACTAACGCCCTTATGCACTTTGCGATATGTCCTTGAGCGAAATAAAGGGCTTAGTTTGATAACCTGAAGAAGGCCGGAGCGTACAACGGCCGAAACGTTGTAATAAATATGGCGACAAAGATAAGGACAATAGTACGAATAATGTAAATAGTGTACATAATACCTCATCTCATAAATATAGACAGATACTGAAGGATAAGAGCTGTTGAGCGATGACAGCTGAGCCTGACTGAAAGAGTAAACTCCTCTCTCACTAAGAGATAGATTAGTTAAAAATCTAGTCAGTCAGTAAAAGTGTAATGACAATATAGAGGAAATAGGAAATTTAAAGAATAAATTTAAAGGTAAAGAATAAGCACTTCGGAAAAACTGGTGAAACACAGAAGAATATATGACAATTTGCGTCATTTCATTGTGTCGACTGTACACGTATTTACATACAAACAGGGAAAATATTTGATTTCACATTTTTGCAAGGAAATGCATTAGATTATATATTGGCCTATAAAACACAGCTTACAGCATTTCGTCAAGAGGTTTTCCTATTAGTATAAGCCACCGAATTAAATTGGAAATACATTGGATGCAGTAAAAGATTTTAAGTACCGTATTTTTCGGCTAAAAAGACGCACTGTTTTCCTTAAAAAATATCCTGAAAAATACGTGTGTATCTTCGAAGACGAATGTAAATCAACGCCCAGGCTCAAGAAAGCTTGAATGGTCACCTAATTGGCTTGACTGGTAGTGTCCTGGATTTTTATTTTGAGTCATTACACTATAATGTAAGCTATCTATATAATTCAGGCTTTTATATGATGTAACCTCAGTACTTAGCTGTTACAAGTATTTCCAAGACTATAAAGCTTCCTGGAACCGAGCCGCAACTTTAGACAAACTCTGTTTATTAGAAGCGACGGGAGCCTTTCTGATCTTGACTAAAATGCCATTGTCATACAAACAAAATCGGACAAGTGATTAATGTAAACAATACGTGACGCCATTATGTGACGGAAGCATGGTGAATGTTTTGTTGTATGAGAATGCATTTTTTTTTCTTAGAAATTTCTTCCCACTATTAGGGTGCGTCTTCCATCCCGGAAAATACGGTATATTTTAATTTTATTTAAGAGACATGAAAATGAAGTATTTAACATTAGAATTATGTTCCCTGTTAAGTTTTAAGTTGTTATTTAGTTTTCAGAATAAATCAATGAATATTCATCAGCTTTAGATATTTCTTTTTTTTATGTACAGTTGTGTAGTTTTAAATTCCCGTGGATACAAATGAAGTATTTCTAGCGCGTATAAAAGTTATGTTATTAAAATGTGTACTTTTTTTTTTAATACTAGTTTTATATCATTCTGTCGGTCTGCATTTAACCGCCCCCTCAAAACTAATGTAACAAAACCGTGACTTTTACTCAAGTGATGCCTCTTCAAGTTTGTGTTGACTTAAAGAATTCGATTCATATAGAATTTACAGTTTCTGCTTCTCCATATTAATAGTTGACATCGGAATTTAATCAAAATGTTTGAATAGGAAAAGGAAAGTTAAAATTTATTTTACAACATTATACAAGGTGCTGTGAAAATGTTTTTGAACTTTTACGACGAAAGAAATTTGAAAGATTCTAATACATAGTTTCCACTGTCTCATTCGAAGTAGTCATTTTAACTTCTAAACCGTAATAATCTAACAGTTGCGACAAATTTCCATATTATATTCTGTTCTTGCAATTTGTTCTTATTTCCTGATAGTAAATTGTCAACATTATTTTTTATATGCCATGTACATTTTGGACGTGGGAGATTATGGTTTTCCACTACTTCATCTATATGTTGTTCTGAGTCATTTTTGACAGTTTACCGCCCTTCTATCTTTTTGTAACATTCATTCGCACAAAATCGTTAAATATATTACTTGCTGTTTTTGTTTTCCGTTCGTTCTGTGAGCGCCCGAATCTCCATTTATTTAACTTAACAGCATATTCTTGCGTTATTTAATGTCGATTATAACTTTTATAGGGCATAAAGCCCAGTGAATAAATAGAGAAGGTAGACAGCGGCCCGGTTTACCCTTGGCTCTTATGGTAGATATTGGTTTGCAAGGATCTACCTGGAATGTGAACGCTTTTGGGGGCGTCTTTCCCTCCTGCAAGGGATGAATTCATTGCATTCCTAGTCCCAATAACAGGGTATTGAATACAAAGATATCAAAATTAGTATTACAGATGAAAGTCTTTGTTTTTCTTGTTGATGCACATCAATCCCCAAATCGTGAATTTCGTTGATGAAATCTGTACATTTGTTTATTTATTTTATTTTGTTAGGTGTATGATACATTTCTAGAGTTTATTATTAAAAAAAGAAAACATCTTTCTATTGGACATTAATTCTCTACATTTCAAAACTGAAAGACTGAGAAATTTTTACACGTTGCTAAATAATATTACCTTGAGAAGAATAGATGTTCCACATTATTTTATTTTCAAAATATTCTCTATGTTAGAATTTAGCTCGAGTAGCAGTAAAACTCATTTAACACTGCTAGGAATCCATTATGCAAAAGTAGGCACGGTGGAGTAATAGATAGCGGTTCGATTTTAAAAATCGAAGTTCGAATTGCAATCAGATACATTACTTTCAGTTACGTGCTAATACCCATTGGGAAAGGTATGAATCATCCTCTCCACCCCACCAGATATGGCTAAATAGCAGGATAGCCTTGGGTGTCAACCGGTCTAGGAGAACGTAATTCTGAATTCAAACTGGATATAGCCCTGGCGTAGCACGTATTATAGAGCTAAAGAAATGATCGTTCGCATTGGCTCGATGATACCGGCTACGGTCGAATAATGATGGTGATATGCAAAAGAGAAAGTTTCTTGTGTGATTCCTAAGGTGAATCTATCGTCGAATCTGATAAGAATTTGCTTCCATGACTCATTAAGAATACCATGTAGTGTAAACAGTTGGTAGTCTCGTGTCGGAATAAGACACGTTTCTAAAATAAATTCGACCAAATAACATTATTTAAACAAGGATCATTCATGAGGTAATGCTGAAAACTTATCAGTCATATCTTTTGACCAAATATCAAATCTTTTTTTTTTTGAAATTCCTTCTTTATCAAACCGAACACTTTTCAGCTCCTCTTCCTTCAGTGAACCGCCGATGCTTCACTAGAATCTTTTACAAGTAAAATCTGTAATACACACAATATATTCTTTGTCTTATTCCTAAAACACTGGCCATGAGTAAGTTCAAGTGAGGCATGACTGCACCTTGTTTCGTTAAAGTACCTCCTTTTGACACTATAACTAAGGGACTAGTGTCTGTTCAATGATAGACATCCTAATGATAGTTCTAGCAGATGGATTAAGATGGGAAAGTTGTGGGGACACGATTATTTAGTTCCCACTCCTCTGTCATTCACTCAACCGTCCATCCAGGGCAGGAATTGCAAGAAAGTGGGTGGATCGCTTCGAAATCTGAGGAGGGTAGAGAAGAGGAAGTTGGGAAGAGTTCTTTCCCAATTTAAAAATTGCACTTAGCAACCCAGACTTACAGAAAAGTAACTGAGAAAGTCGCCCGTACTTATCTCTTTCTTTTTTGTTTTGTTTTTGAAGAGAGATTAGAAGAATAATGATTGCACTGCTTAATTTATGCCCGTTTCTTTCTGTGTCTATAATTTTCATACCAGATATTTTATTAGCGTAGTATTATTTAGAAAAAAAATCTAAACTTCACACTGCATGCAATATGTAAAATAACGATATGTTTTTTTATATTTCTTCGTCATAACTGGATAAAAAGCATAATTATTCTTTTTTTTTTCTAACAGAACGTTACAAACATTAATGAAAGCCTCGTTTCTAAAATTCTTGTAATCGTTACATAGGCGTTTTTTTCTTCTTCTTTTTCTTCTATGTAACATGTCTATTCAGGATGCGGGTGATCATGTCTCATCTAAACTACCTGCATCTTCTGACTCAAATAGTTATGACCCTTTCCCATCCATTTTGTATGGTCTGTTATCCTTTAGATAAAATGCTAATAGTCTTCCCACTGTTTCAATCACGTTTAATACGTCCTGTGGACGCAAAATTCTATAGACAAATATGTCGGCAGTATACTTCCCAAACATTTAAGCTTTTTCTTTGTGATTGTCCAAATATGTTTGTAGTTCCGAGTTTCATTAAAACTTTCTCGTTGCTCACATGTTCTTTCCAGTATATTCTTAGCATTTGTCAATAGGACATCACTGTCATTCTCTGGTTCTTCTTTAGCAGTGAATAAATACACCAGCATTATTGTATTTTAATAATATTAGCTTTGTAAAATAATATTGCAGGCCAACCAAAAATGATGAGAAATAACCTCTGAGTCAAATGTTTGTGTGAAAAGAATTAAAAGGTACTCTCATTTCAGTAAGTTATGTGCTATGCGTAACTGACTGAAATGAGAGTACCTTTTAATTCTTTACACAAACATACAACTCAGAGATTATTTCTCATCATTTTTGAGATGAAAAGTGGGATTTTCATATTTATATTCAGCGGAAGTTTCTATGATTCCAACAAAATGTAATGTCGGGGTTTCTCCTCAAACTATGAGAATGTAAAATTCTGTTTTGAGAATATTTAAGGGATGTTTTGAATTTCCATACATTTATCAAATTGGAGTACTCCACCAGGACTTCTTGAAAAGCTATGTTTCCTTAATTAGTTGGAAACATATTACTCTTACTTAAAAGAATAAAATTAAAAATTACGAAACTCAACTTAAGAAGAGAGCGATATAATAATGAATAAAGAATTCTTTAAAATTCATTCGATCAGGTGATAATTTATTTCGTGGACTTCAGACTTCCATCTCTTCAGAGAAGTTTTACAAAAAGAAAAAAAAATGACTTCGTCCATTCTCCTCTCCCATTTCGTTGTTGGATAATAGAATCTTCAGATGGTTACTGTATTTTCTTGATGGAAACCATACTCCAGCTTACCTGATTGTTTTAAATGTGCTGTTTGACTTTGATCCTTACTAGCTAAAGCTCTTGCACTATGTTCATTTGATAGCTTATCTCAATGTTTACAATGTCATGGTTAACTTTGGTGCTTACTGGCTAAGGCTCTTACTCTAGGTTCATTTGATAGCTTATCTCAATCTTTACAATGTGATGGTTAACTTTGGTGCTTACTCGCTAAGGATCTTACTCTAGGTTCATTTGATAGCTTATCTCAATGTTTACAATGTCATGGTTGACTTTGGTGCTTACTGGCTAAGGCTCTTACTCTAGTTTCATTTGATAGCTTATCTCAATCTTTACAATGTGACGGTTAACCTTGGTGCTTACTGGCTAAGGCTCTTACTCTAGGTTCATTTGATAGCTTATCTCAATGTTTACAATGTCATGGTTGACTTTGGTGCTTACTGGCTAAGGCTCTTACTCTAGGTTCATTTGATAGCTTATCTCAATCTTTACAATGTGATGGTTGACTTTGGTGCTTACTGGCTAATTCTCTTATTCTAGGTTCATTTGATAGCTTATCTCAATGTTTACAATGTCATGGTTAACTTTGGTGCTTACTGGCTAAGGCTCTTACTCTAGGTTCATTTGATAGCTTATCTCAATCTTTACAATGTCATGGTTAACTTTGGTGCTTACTGGCTAAGGCTCTTACTCTAGGTTCATTTGATAGCTTATCTCAATGTTTTCAATGAGATGGTTGACTTTGGTGCTTACTGGCTAAGGCTCTTACTCTAGGTTCATTTGATAGCTTATCTCAATGTTTTCAATGCGATGGTTAACTTTGATGCTTACTGGCTAAGGCTCTTATTCTAGGTTCATTTGATTGCTTATCTCAATGTTTACAATGCGATGGTTGACTTTGGTGCTTATTTGCTAATTCTCTTACTCTAGGTTCATTTGATAGCTTATCTCAATGTTTACAATGTCATGGTTGACTTTGGTGCTTACTGGCTAATTTTCTTACTCTAGGTTCATTTGATAGCTTATCTCAATGTTTACAATGTGACGGTTAACCTTGGTGCTTACTGGCTAATTCTCTTACTCTAGGTTCATTTGATAGCTTATCTCAATGTTTACAATGTGATGGTTGACTTTGGTGCTTACTGGCTAATTCTCTTACTCTAGTTTCATTTGATAGCTTATCTCAATGTTTACAATGTCATGGTTAACTTTGGTGCTTACTGGCTAAGGCTCTTACTCTAGGTTCATTTGATAGCTTATCTCAATCTTTACAATGTCATGGTTAACTTTGGTGCTTACTGGCTAAGGCTCTTACTCTAGGTTCATTTGATAGCTTATTTCAATGTTTTCAATGAGAAGGTTGACTTTGATGCTTACTGGCTAACGCTCTTACTCTAGGTTCATTTGATAGCTTATCTCAATGTTTACAATGTCATGGTTAACTTTGGTGCTTACTGGCTAAGGCTCTTACTTTAGGTTCATTTGATAGCTTATCTCAATGTTTACAATGTCATGGTTGACTTTGGTGCTTACTGGCTAAGGCTATAACTCTAGGTTCCATACTGCTTAAAAGTAATCATAGATCTCCTCGTTTTGTAAGAAACTTTGTAACTGCATTGAAAAAAAGGAAAGTGTACCGTCAATTCTGTCGAACTAAAAAAAAATGTCTACCGCCCAGCCGGTGTTGTATGAGTGAAACAAGTAACGTGACGGTTCTTAATTTAAAAGATTTTCCTGCTAAATAAGGTTGTCGAAGGGAAGATAAAAGAAGAGGTAATTAATTAGGTGTAGCAAATGAGACAATATTTCAGAAACACAAATATTGAATAAATCTTGGAAATTTGAAATAAAAATGGATAAACGGCCCGCCACCCATTAAGTTCCCCGTCCTCTAAATAAAATAAAAAAAAACTCCCTGTGCCCTCTTTCAGCATAACAGGGCATGCAAGGGTGAGATAGCATCCACATTGGGAAATACTGTTCGACAGGGTGAACAGAAAATCTTGAAAAGTAATTAAAACAATAGAAGAACAATACAGTAATACAAATCACATGTACTGGATTCAGTTTATTCACGATCATGTGTCCGTACACTTACAAACAGCCTCTCTTCCAAAATATATGGACTCGTGTCAGCCATCTGAAACAAAAAATATATAGGGGTGACAAGACTTTCGAACCACCCTGTATATTAAAAGAAAGAAATAAAGTCATATTCGAGGTCTTATTTCTGTTATGGATTGAGTATTATTTAAATTCAGTTAAACAAAATAAGTATTGCTGATCTACTGTTTTCAAAATCGTATCTAATTCCTTAAAAGTAGGAAATACACTTTATATTAGACACCAAAACATGTTTCCTTTTTCGCTTATATGTATGTGAAAATACACATATAAGCAAATCTAATAGATTGCCTCGACAAGTTACGCACAGATAAGAAGGTTCAACCCTAAAAATAAAATTTCACATGGTTTTTCACTTATGTTTGATATAAGTTCTGTCTGAGTTCGCAAACGTAATCAATCTTTCTCCAGACTTAACCTTAGGAGAATAATTCTTGAATTTTTCTGACGATTCCTGTTGGTTCTTTTCGAACGCACTCAGAAGCCGTAACGCCTCGAAAGGTATGAAATTCATCCGCACTGTCGGTTAATAGATCGTGCATTTTGAAAGATTATTTTTTCCCATCAGGCGGAAGAAAGAAACGCGTTTTTCAATGGTCGCTTTTCACTTTTGTTCCCCGTTCTTTTTGTGGGCGCGGGGTTCATTCTGAAAATTTTCTTTTCGTAAAATATCCTCTATACATACCAGCCTTGTTCAGAGTTCGATAGTCTCAACGTAGATTTATTTGTTCTAACGGAACTGACAACCTGTCCCAGGAGATAGGTATCTGAGAACGTCAGGTCACATGGTAAAACATTTTTAGAGATACTTCTAACTGAAATATATGTCAAATCAAATATACTTTGTTTTAATTTCAATACTTAGCAAACCTATTTGTCTGGTATAGCACTAATTCTAAATAGACTTTTTTCAAAATAAATAATAGCAAAGGTTAGAAGTAATTTTATTCTAAAGACTAAAATCCTAAATTTCTGTTGAAACTTGACTAATGCATGGAATAATAATGCAACACAAAATGTACTTAGAACAAAATGTATTGAAACAAGAAAGTGGACACAATATTTACATATAGTCTTTTGTATATTCCTGGTAAGACCGTTCCTGGAGAATGTGTTGACTGAGTCGCAGTCGGGCAGAGTCTCTGGTTGTATCTCTTGATTCCTTCGTCTCTTCCCGGTACCAACCATATTTATATGGTCGGTACTCCACTATGCAAATTAGGTGGATCCTACCACAACAATTTCAAATACTTTATTGGGCACTTCGACGTGTTGCAACTGTTAATAAGTGTGTCACACTAGATCATTTATGACTATGTAGTGAGTTCTACCCTTACAAATCTCTCCGTACTTACGGTCCTGTTTCATATGTAAGCTACACTTAATAAATTAATAAATATCTGTCTATATCTTTGAGATGAGTTATTACGATTACTTGCATTATTTACATTATTCAGGCTGTTATCCTCATCTTCATTGCCATATTCACAAAGATGAGCATAACAGACCGAATAATGTAAATAATATAAGTAATCATAATACCTCATCTCAGAGATATAGACTGATCCTGAAGAAGGCAGGAGCGTACAACGGTCGAAACTTTGACAATATAGCAACGAAGATGAGGATAACAGTCCGAATAATGTAAATAAAGCAAGTAATTAAGATTTCAGTTGTTAAAAAAAAAAAATAAATGAAAGGAATTTCCTTCAGAATTGCGTAATGGTTAACGTGCTGACTTACAACTGCGCTAATAACTTCGCTCTTAATTAGCTTTCTTGGATTTGTAAGATGTTGCAAATAAGCTAAGTTTCGTAAATAAGAAACAATAGACTATCATCCATTTGTCGTTATTCGACTGTGTGTATTGAAATAATATCTTTCTAATAACTTGATTTTTATTTTTGCAGCCAGACTTCTTTGATTCTACACAATAGTAAAAAAGAACAATTGTTTCTTTTTTCTTTCTCACTCAATAACCACTTGAGTCTTAGAGGATTTATCGCCTTGTTTATACTGAAAAAAGTTCTAAAAAAAATGTAATTAAAGAAATGTTAGAAAAACATGTATAGTAATTAACTCCATTAATATTTTCTCTTTGATTGAAAACACTACAATTATATAATTTCTTTTCTTTTTATTCCAGGTAAGTCATGTGCTAACTGGGCGATGCCATACGTAAGTTCTTTTACTATTCCTCTTCAACTCTTTAAAATCACGCGATAGGGTTGCAAACCGCCCTGCAAAATGCAGGATTGCCTCTCATTTTTATGCTGAAGGATGGTCCACGCATTAACTAATGCGGTCCACGTTTTTGTTCCGCCTTTTGAGAATCGACGATTTTTTTTTTAATTACGCGTAAGTTTTGTTTTATTTTTAATGTTATATTTAATATAATGCGAACAGCTGGAATACCTTCGAAATCTTGCCTACTTGACCAGCTTCTCTCTCTCCCTCTCCTTTCTTTTCTTCTATCTTTAACAATCCATATCGCTCAAATTGCCAAACATTTAAATCGGCTTTGTGTGTACGTGGAACTCTGTTTGAGAGAATGACCCTAAGGTAATCCACGGACACTTGGTTAGGAATTTTTCCAAAGGTTCCGAGGTCATCTATTTTGAAAATTCCAACCCTCTTCCGAAATGGTTTTCATTTTAGGGAGATGTCAATCGTAACACGTGATGAATTGTTTAATGAATTCTTCCATTAACTTTCTTAACATTCATTTGTCTCAAATTATATTAATTTTGAAAAAATCTTGTTACATATTTCTTGAGATTTATAACAGATTTCTATTTTAATAACCAAGTAGAAATTGAATAAAAGCAATTGTTTATTCAATTTTTATGACATCATCCAGTTGAGCAAGCAAGTCACTAATGATGCGGGCAGAATAATCTTTGGATTTCAAAGGGACAAAATACATGTATCAAGTTTATCCACTTCATGACTGGAGTATGGTTTCCATCAAGAAAATACAGTAACCGTCTGAAGATTCTATTATCCAATAACGAAATGGGAGAGCAGAATGGACGAAGTCATTTTTTTTTCTTTTTGTAAAACTACTCTGAAGAGATGGAAGTCTGAAGTCCACGAAATAAATTATCACCTAACCGAATGAATTTTAAAGAATTCTTTATTCATTATTATATCGCTCTCTTCTTAAGTTAAGTTTTGTAATTTTTAATTTTATTCTGTTAAGTAAGAGTAATATTTTTCCAACTAATTAAGGAAACATAGCTTTTCAAGAAGTCCTGGTGGAGTACTTCAATTTGATAAATGTATGGAAATTCAAAACATCTCTTAAATATTCTCAAAACAGAATTTTACATTCTCATAGTTTGAGGAAAAACCCCGACATTGCACTTGGTTGGAATCATAGAAACTTCCGCTGAATATAAATATGAAAATCCCACTTTTCATCACAAAAATGATGAGAAATAATCTCTGAGTTGTATGTTTGTATAAATAATTAAAAGGTACTCTCATTTCAGTCAGTTACGCATAGTACATAACTTACTGAAATGAGAGTACCTTTTAATTCTTTTCACACAAACATTTGACTCAGAGGTTATTTCTCATCATTTTTGGTTGGCCTGCAATATTATTTTACAAAGCTAATATTATTAAAATACAATACAAATATTGAATTTTTAAAGACATACATCTTAAATCCAAAAATATATTTAAAGAAATTCGGAGTCCATTTGAAAGAAATCAAAACTCTTTCTTAGATGTAAATTTAAATATATATATTATGAATATCAAGAGTGGTCTTCCCTTGTTTTGTTACTCTCCTGTTTGAGAGAGCTATTTCAATTTACTAGGACTGCAAAAAGTCAACGCGAACTTTGTATTCTCAGTTGAATAAAGCTTTCTTAAAGCCTACACCTGCGTACTTTTTTCATTACAATATATATTCATATATACGTCAAGAATGTGGAAATATTCAATATATTTCATATATATATATATATATATATATAAATAAATGGACATAAAGAAATTGTAGTTTTAGATGAGACAATGATGTTTGGTCACTTGGTTAGATTTTAGGAAGGGTATCCCCTACAGCTTTACAATATTCGCTGAATGATCAAGGAAAAGAAACCGTTGTTGGTTTTTAAGCAATTTGTACATATAAAAGAAAATGACTAAATAAACCCAGTCTCTCGGCCCGTTGACATAAATTTAATAGTTTAAAATAACAGCTAGCTTAAACACGTTTACGCACTAAAAATGACATTTATAAGAACAAATAATTTAAAAAAATATCTATTTAAAAATACTGAAAATAAAGATAAAATATATGGGCTACGAAAACAAACATAGAAAATGTAGGCTACGAAAATAAGTCTAGAAAATATAGGCTTCGAAATATAAAAACAGGAGATTTCTATTACTTAAATATGAAATTGAAGAATGTTCCATCATGATGCTTCAACGTGGCCTAATTGGTTGTGGCATATTTCAGTTAAAGGCGTGGTTATTCTGATGGCAAAATGGAGTACAGCTTTGTTTCCTGCTGGGAGGCTCATATTTTCTTAGTAAGGACTTCCCAATCTGTTGGCTGGTAAAGTCAATGTTTAAAACACTTATACCGACTACTACTACTACTATTACTATTACTACTACTATTAATATATATATATATATATATATATATATATATATATATATATATATATATAGAATACATCAATAATTCCGCAGCCTAAGTTGCAATTATTAGCTGAATTTTGACCTACGCATTTCAGTTTTATATTCAATCTAAGTGATTAATGTTTATTACAGTATTCTTTGAAAGAAAAAATATCATCATGTTAAGGAATAAATATTTGTTGTGGAAAATACATGTATCTTTATGTGTGAGAAACACAGAGAGAGTGATGAAAATGTTTTCCAGTGGTTTGAATACTAAATATTTGATTCAATACAACGTTCTGTTTATGTCGTCCATAAATGCTTCGATATGATTTGTATGTTGCAGTTACCTCCCTTGTACATATTACCCTTGAACTTTGGACTGCGTTTGAGTACATTACCATTTGTGCAGTGTTTATTGATGTCCAAGGTCAAGTTCCGTAATATTTTACCCAGATATTAATCGATCAATCGATCAGATCACGGGGCCTAGCATAAGATTGATTTTTTTAAAATTACTTTCTTCATCACTTCTTTGCTTTGTACTAGTCTCAATGAAAATAAAATTTATTTTTATATAATAATATCAGAAAAAAGACTAATTTTCTCATTTGCTATAAATGGCTTCCTAAATGTCACCACATACAAATCGATTTGAATGAGTGTGCATATATATATATATATATATATATATATATATATATATATATATATATATTTTTTTATTATATATATATAATTTATACCTTTTTATAGATGCAAACGTCATATAGCCTGACGTGCTTTTACTTTTTAAAAGTAGTAAAATCTACCTTTCTGTGGCCAAATCGGTAAAAGCACGTCAGGCTACATGAGGGTTCCGTATAGGATACAGATTCGATTCCTGTCGGAGGACGCATATTTTCTATGTCAATTTCTCGGATATTCAGGCCGGCAAATGTTGTTAATACTGTTTATTATAAACAGAGCATTTACTTAAATATTTGTATCTATAAAAAAGAACGTATAAACATAATAAATGTTTTAAAATAATTGTCGGACTTTGTCCATTTCATAATATATATATATATATATATATATATATATATATATATATATATATATATATATATGTGTGTGTGTGTGTGTGTGTGTGTGTGTAGGGTGTCCATAAAGTTCGTGTTCACTTTAAATAATTTATAACTTTATTTGTAATTGCGATAGAAATAATCTGTAAAAAATGTTATAAAGTTTAATGTACTTAGTTTTAAGTATAGCTAAAATAACTAATGTGATTTCAGGCATTACTGTAAATCAGTTGGCAAATGTTTTTCGTGAACTGCAAAATCGTATTACCCTTTGTATTGCTAATGATGGAATACATGTGAAAACTTCAACAAAATTTCAATAAAACCTTAAAAAACATAGATTTACTTCTTTCTAATCCTATTTACAAACTGCCACGAACCAAAATAACAACCTGAAAACTAGAATCATCTATTCAGATCCAGGCTCTCATATGGATGTTATG
Organism: Acanthosepion pharaonis; assembly: GCA_903632075.3. Classification (NCBI taxonomy): domain Eukaryota; kingdom Metazoa; phylum Mollusca; class Cephalopoda; order Sepiida; family Sepiidae; genus Acanthosepion; species Acanthosepion pharaonis. The sequence goes on along the minus strand of CAHIKZ030000380.1, from coordinate 3,529,190 downwards.
CATAGAGCCAAACCCGTTCAGAAATATCTAAACTGTCAGCTGTATACTAACGCTTCCTATGATCAATAGCGCAAAAGTGTTTCAGGGAATAAAGAGAGTTTTGGCAAAGATCCTCCTGTGGACTGACGCTACACATTCACAGAAAAGAACTGTAAAAAAATAACGGAAACCACATCACCTGAGGACTAATAACATCAGCAACAACTAAAATGGATAGCATACATAACTGGAAGAGAACATAATGGCATAAACAAGATGTTATGATTGCAAAGGGCTTTAAAAACAATGTTAAAAAGGAAGCCTTCGCTAATGCAAGATCGATAACATCTATTGTACTCGCGAAAACTTTTTTCCGAAAAAAAGAGTTTTCAGAGGAAGAGTTCATACATTTCAAACGAAAACAGTCCTGACTCTTCCGTCAATGAATGCCAAATGTTTCCTCATAGGAAAACGGCTATTATTACCATTACTGTTGTCTATGTATGTTTGTACACATGTAAATGTATATAATTTATATGCAATTGGGTGTTTGTAAGCAGGCACAGAATGAACGCTTTCAGATAATCTTCCACTTCAGTCATTCTTAACATCTCTTCATTTTCTCCTCATTTTGATTTGTCCTGTCTCTCTCCATTTTCTTCTCTTTTCTACTTTCGTTCCTCCTTAACATTCTTCATTCGCTTCTATTTTCCTTTCTAATTTCCTTTCTAAATTAGAAAGATTTAGATTCACTTACTGATTCTCACTATTAGGGATTTTCTATTTCTCTTGATTATATTTTTCATCTGATTGTTATGAATTCTAAGATAAATACAATCTCTCCATTAACTCAATATTCACTTTATTTGTCAGTTTTTACATATAAACTCACGTATACTTATATCCTGTCCAAATTTTCTTTCCCTATTATGAAATACGTTCGAATTATGTTCTGCTGTCGTTTTTGACTCGCTATTTTCTCCTTGTTATCGTCTTTTTTTATTTTATTTTATTTTTCCTACCACCATTTTTCTAAATGTCTACCATTCACTGACATCGTTTAAAATTTCTCGAATTTTAATAATAATAATAATTTTTAAAAAATCACAAAGCTTAGTATCCTATCATTTCAGAAGTCTGTGCTACTTAGCCCTGTAAACATTCTGAGAAATGTGTTATGTGCTTGACGTCGTTCGACTTGATGAAGAACAACCAGAATGTAAGGACTCTGTTTTGAAACGAAAAACCGTGCAGAAGAAGAGAGAGAAAATAATAATATTATTATTATTATTATATTATTATTATTATTATATTATTATTATTATTTTCGTTTATGCAAGAGGCCTTTAGTCGTCATCTAGTTTTCCCATCTTCGTTTTGCAACTTTGAAATTAGTTATTTTTTTCTCTAAATTTATTTCACTTTTTTAATTGTTTAAAAGTTTTTTCATGAGTTTGGGTTAAACAAAAACATTATCATGATGATTTAAAATTTTACGGTTTAACTAAAATGAAATAACAACAGTCCTTGAGTTCTCTGAAATGTCCTTGATGCACCCGAGTGGATATTGTCTCGGGTTTCAGTTCATAACGACTTTGAGGAGGATCATGATCACCATTGTTATGGTTTCGCTCCAATTCTACTACCAAGTTTATTTTTACGTAATTATCTGACTGAAATCCTTGTAGTCACGTCACAAAATGTGTCCTTAAATATTTATATATCCACACACAAAAAAACATACACACACATTTATATATATATGTGTGTGTATGTGTGTGTGTGTATATATATATATATATATATATATATATATATAGAGAGAGAGAGAGATAGATAGATAGATAGATAGATAGATAGATAGAGAGAGAGACAGACAGACAGACAGACAGACAGACGGACACAGACACAGACATTGAAATGATGGTGTAATGGTTAGCGGTTTCGATTGAGGAATCGGTGAGCAGAGTTTGAATTCCAGTCGCGCTAATACCTTTGGGAAATATATTAAACTTCTACCAGGTATAGGTAAATAGCAGGACAGACTGGGTTCTATAGACATGGATGGCAATTGGAAATAAGGAAAACTCTGAATTCAAAACCTGTGGAGCAAATTGTGGCATGTTTGGTTGGTTCTGCACAAAGCCTTTTACCACTCTAATCAAATCTGCTTGACACTCATATGTCGAATTAGACGGAGAGTCAGTATATATATATATATATATATATATATATATATATATATATATATATATATATATATATATATAAGGGAAAGAGTGTAATGGTAAAGAAGCTTTATATATTGCCTTATTACCCCATACATACTCAAATATATATATATATATATATATATATATATATATATATATATATATATATATATATATATACGATTCTCGTCTTATAATAGGTAGAATGAGAGATAAATCCGTGTGTGAGAAATTGTGTTGGAATATCGAGAAGAGATAATAAAGCTCCTTCCCAGATGCTCTGTCGAGAGAGTTCTTTATTCGTTCATATTTTAATGATGATGGCTGATATCTAAATTTGATCTTCTAAGTTTGATCGTAAAGTATTGAGTGACCAGTGCCATTTCACTGTATTTTCAATAGAGTAAATAAGGCGTTATATCACTTTTAATCAAACGGGTATTTTTTGTTCGAAATTGTTCTCATATGTTATTGTAGAAACTACTCGTGTGTTTAATGTGTAGTTCTTTGAAAGATATTCCAATCGTTTTCTCTCACAGGGTTTTGTCTCGCATTCCATTTTGTATAGTCTGCTAAAAGAGCCGAAACGCGTTGTCGAATAGATATATCACTTATTAAATCTATTACGTACTGATATTATTGTACACACACACACACACACACACACACACACACACACACACACACACACACACACACATATATATATATATATATATATTATAATTAGACAGGTGTGAAGAAGGTGAATTGATCCACCATCCAATCTCTGAAAACGCATGAATACCGGCGCAAATATTTATAGATATTTATAGTTTGTTCATCTCCTCAGACGGCTTTGATGTAATGACAAGAAACCAGTCAAGATCATTGGAGACTACCTGATGTCTGATGCTAAGACACTTGTTGGTTTTGTAAAGCCCAAATGACATCACCAGGATTTAACCTCTCTCCCCCGATACACGCGCACGCATACACACACGCACGCACGCACACATGCACGTATATATAACTATTGTGATTATAATTGTATGTTCATAGCCAAATGATCGTACCGTGAATTTTTACATATCGCGATCTACATGGGTCTTTCAGTGCCGTGATTTAATCTCAATCTAAACTCAGTGGAATAAATAAACAAAATAAATGTATAATTCATCGCTAAAGATGATACAAAAAGTATTGGTTCCATGTACATTTCCAGTAATATCTGACGTCTTCTACGTCTACGAGCCAAATCAGGTCGAACATAGTGTTGCTATATCTGGGTAGGAACTACTCAGCCTTCACTTTCCAGTTCTGATAGAGTCCAAAGGCGTCTCGGACTCCTTATGAGTGATGAAGTATTTTTCTTCCGACAACATCTTTCCTACAGACTTTCCTCATCCGAGTTTCTCGTTATTTCCAGGGAAAGTATTCAGATGAACTACATGCCTTGGTCCCAACAGATTTATTAATATTCAGGGCAAAAACTCACCATGTTACGCAGCAAACAACTTTCGTATTATAATGGTGAATTTTATGTTGCTTTGAACAACTGATTTGTGTTTCAAACACCTAAGAGAATAGTTTCCCGATAACTACTACAATCTTAACCTGTTCAAATCTGGGGTTAAAATTTATCTTTCGCACATATCCCCATAAACTGTGTTCGTCTACATCGATTGACACTTAGGCCTGAGATAGAATTAACATTATTCTTTTAAAATTAACAGGGAATATATGTCACTTAGTAACAGTCATTAATTACAGCATAAACACATCCTTTGTTAAAGCAGTTAATTCCTTAGTTGTTATAGGTCGAGCATTGCACATTGGAAAATTGCAGATAATTGCGATATATATGTGTGTGTGTGTGTGTGTGTGTGTGTGTGTGTGTGTGTGTGTGTGTGTGTGAAAAGTGTATATAAATATAAATAAATATGTATAATTATTTATATATTATATGCGCGGTACTTATTAGAAAGCACTCAATATCAGAGATAGAGCTAACATATTTGGTTGGATATCCAACCATATATATATATATATATATATATATATATATATATATATATATATATATATATATATATATATACACGTGTGTGTGTGTGTGCTATAAAACCATAATTTTATGGTATGCTATGTTAATTAATTAAGCTGATCAATATCAAGGATATATCTTATGCAAATACAAATGTGACATTGAGGTAAACACCGAACGGCAGCAATCTGTTTTAAGCTTAAGCATAGGAAAGACTGCCTCGCCGTTAGGTTTTAATCTACACACACACACACACACACCCTACACACACACACACACATATATATATATATATATATATATATATATATATATATATATATATATATATATATATATATATATATAATATATATATATATATATATATATATATGGGGAGGGGCGGTATAATGGTTAACATGCTTGTCTCGCTAGAACAATTACGCCTGAGTTCGATCCTCACTAGATGCCCCTACTTTCCGCCTTGTTCCACATCGATGCTACGCTTGGAAAATCACTATTATGGCACCTCGGCGTGGTGTAATAGTTAGCAAGCTTCTGTCGCTAAAACGGTTACAACTGAATAGTGAGTTCGATCCTCACTGGGTGCCCCATGCTTTCGGCCTTGTGCCACAACTAAGCAACACTTGGAAAATCACTATATATATATATATATATATATATATATATATATATATATATATATATAAAATAAATGTCTTTGCTCTTGACCTTTCTATTCCATAAAACCATTCTCAATATGCAGTATCAGAGCAGATAATATGGATTATTTGAAGATAAAACAATTTGAATATTGGAACCACCTGAGTTATATATACAGAGTTATTAAAGAAGAATGAACTGATTTCATTTCGCAATATTTTAATAAGGAAATGCAATAGAATCCTCCAGCCAACTCACAAGTATTCTACTTACAATCAACTTTTATTTCCTGTCTTACAATTGTTCAATCTGGCCACCATATGCAACACGACAATATCAATGCGAGAAGAGATTTCCTCCCAGACGCGTATCAACATATCACGATCCACTGAGTTGATTGCTGTTATTATTCGATGTTTAAGCTCATCGAGGTTAGTAGGTATCGTTGAAACATCAACGCGAACTTTTTCGTGTCCCCACAAGAAAAAATCACACAAGGTGGGGGTCTAGAGATCTCGCGGGCCAAGCCCAAGTATCATAGTCTAAGTGTCTGAACGAAGCGTAGTCTGTAACGTTAACAATGTAGACGTCTTCTTAGCTCAAGCCAGAAAGTAGATTGAGAGATCGCAAGTTCACAGCTGACTTGGTTTTTGAACTTGTTCCTCCAAAGCTCGTGGTATTCATGGATTTTTCCTTTACACAGACACCCATTTTGTTGAAACTGTTTAAAACACCGTCGATAGTTCTTAGGAGAGGGCAGGTTAATGTCGAATTTCCTTCGAAATGTACGCTGCACCGTGACAATCGTATTTGTTTTCGCGAACTCGAGGACGCAGAACGCCTTTTGCTGAGGACTCGCCATTCCTGGAGTAAACAAACAATTAAACGTTGCCGGAGATATGACGTGACCAAAACATAGAAAACTCCTCTTTCAGATGGTCACTAACTCATTCCATAAAGATGCTTGAGAACTTGACAGCTTGAGCAATTTATCTTGAAATCGGTTCACTTTTTTTTTTAATAAAACTGTATAACATGGTTCTTATAAGCTGACGAGACGAGATCCTGGCGCGTAATTTCTGGAACCTCATTCTGGAACAATCAATTCCCGGAAACTCATTTTTTTTAACAAAACGCATTACTTATTTATATATATTTTGTCTTTATACTTTTCAGGGAAATATTTTTCATGTTGCATAATTAATTGACATATTGAGTTCAAGGACAGAGAATTTATAAATGTAAACGAATCTCCGTAAATTTGAAGATTTTACAAGAAAATTTTTGTTGTTATTAGTCTCTGTAAAATTTGCAAGGTGATTTGAGGTGCATATTTTTATGCGTTGTTGTATTTGACAGGAGAAGTGCATTACCCAGCGAGGGCCCGGCGACTAAACTGAGCCCAACTGGGAATAATGGATTCAACTGACTTTAACCAGGAGATCTTTGTTATTCTAATTTAGTTACTAATAAGGTTATTTTTGTCCTTATTCTTTCAAAACGGAATAATGGAATAACATTTTTGGCTGGCTTTTGTCATTGCTAATTTTATTAATTTGAAGTATAAATTTAAATATGCCATATTCTGTTTCCAGAGATATTCGAATAATTTTAATCGAAATAATAAGAAATCTGTTTGCCAAATATTCCAAATCTAAGAAGTTCGTATCAACAAAAGTTTCAGTTTCTTCTCACTCGGTTTGAAAATGAGATTAATCTAATAAATTTTGATTATTCTAAAATAATGTTCCCCTATTTTTATATATTTTAAAATCGTTTTCTCTTTGTGTATATGCATGGCTATAATCGAATAATCACACGCATGTACAATCGTTTGTTATAGTACGAATATTTTTTTTTACATTACGCTAACTTTTATGTCTTTTCCCCCACATCCGAAAGTCTACTTCATACTAAAGTCCTTGTCCATTACTTACTAGACTTATCCAGCCTGGCTTCGTTCGGAAGACTCTCTGCCAACACGTCTACCTCCAATACCGAAACTCCCACAGCGGCATACCCTGATAGACTCATCTTTTGGGGTATGTTAATCACATTCATTATCAATAGTAAATTTATTAACGGTAATAATATATAATAGAAAACGTGCGTATGAGAAGAAAAAGCTTAATATGAAAAGATTTCTAAAATATATGAATAAAAAATAACGTAATTTTCTTATTATAATTGCCTTTTAAAATATATACAAATATTCGTTTTTTATCTCAATGATGCAATGTGGATTCTACTTAACTGATCAGCATTTTTTTATATTTAACTTAGTCTTCGCCCAGATTGGCAAAAGTCTACATTCATGTAGCTGTCTTGTGGGAAGAGAATGGATGTAGGCATGAACTCATCTTCCGCTTTAAATAGCATGAAAAATTGAACTGTTTTGCGTAGGATGTTAGTCCGGTCATTAAGAAAACTCTGAATTCAAGCCTCAGGTGTTACCAGCTCTTTCAGTTACGTGGGGCGGGTTCTACAGAATCCCTCAACATAATCAAATGGTCTCACTGGGAAATATAATCAAATGGTCTCACTGGGAAATACTGCGGTTCAGTTCTAAACTTAAACGTTCTGGTTATATATATATATATATATATATATATATATATATATATATATATATATATATATATATATATGTAAAATATATGGATATAGATCCGACAGTATGAAGAAAAATATGCTGAAAAAAAAAACAAAAATCCTAATATGCGATTATGCTGTTTTAATGTTTAATGTGTGAACGTCGGACGTTTCGGTCTAATAGACCTTCTTCAGGACATATTCATAAAACATGTTAATTATGTTTTCGAATATGTCCTGAAGATGGTCTATTAACCGAAACGTCCGACGTTGACATTAAACATTAAAACAGCATAATCGCATATTAGGATTTTTGTTTGTTTTTTCAGTATATTTTTTCATATATATATATATATATATATATATATATATATATATATATATATATATATATATATTCATGATGTGTGTGCTTGTTTAGGCAGCAAATTCTCTTTTAGGCATGTCTAATTGAGTAAATTGCAAATATGCCTGTTGATTTTTATCATAATCCTTTCATATTCACGAATATTTTTCCGTATATTATAATTAAATTATGCAAGAAATACACCGTAAAAGTGAGGATCATTTTTATTTCCCAATTACTTTCCATCCATTTCTGAGATCATCATCAGGAGAGAAACTGGTAAGGCAAAAAACTATTTGTATGTATCAATTACTTATATATATGAAAGGAATATGATAAAAATAAGCAGAAATAAGGTCTGTAATTGCTTCATTCAGAAATATACAATATATATATATATATATATATATATATATATATATATATATATATATATTGTATACTTAGCCAGCAATTTTTCATGCAAGCTCTATTAAATATGACAGTTAGTACAGTTATATATATATATATATAATATATATGTTGTGTAATAACGTTTTAAGTAATAATATATATATATATATATATATATATATTATATATATATAGCATAATAGCTTTTTAAGTTTTATATATATATATATATATATATATATATATATATATATATATTATTTAAGACGTTATTATATTTGATACACATATCTGAAATAAAGGCAGCATTTTTAAATTTTTAATGCAAACAGCGTGTATCACGACTATCGCCCTTCGCATTTGAGAAATCTCAAGAAAGAGAATGTGCTGTCCGGCAGGAATCAAACCAGCGTCTCCATTTCCCGGAAAGACGACCATTTGATCAGGTGTGCTTTATTGCCTGGTTACGAAAAACGTTGCAGTGCAGCAAGAATCCATTTCCCATCTTTTTAGAAAAGCTTACTTAGTGACTAATATATTTTTCTTGAAAGCAATATCTGCTCTGTTTCGCATCCGAAACTTAAAAAAAAAGCACTTTCTAAAGAATTAATGTAATTATTTTTAATCCATCATTCTTATTATTTCAAACGTTATTATAGAGAATACTCGTATTTGAAAAAGAGGACCCATATATATATATATATATATATATATATATATATATATATATATATATATATATATAATGGTCACGAGTTCAGTAAGAAATTTGGGGTGTATGGGCATCACATTTAATGTAGTCCTTGTAATTTTTGTGTCAGGTAAGAAAACCTGTTTGGGCCTAGTCGTCTTCAAGCAGGTTTTGAATTCAGAGCGTTTGGAGGCTAGATTGGCATATCATGGGAAGTGGGCCATATTACTTAACCCATAGCTGGAGGGAGAATGTATGTATTTTGCAAAAGTGAACGTAAGTAGCTTGGCATGAATTCGTACTCGGCTCGCTGATTCATATTACCTAGTCGCGACACTCATTATCTTAAATATATATGTGTGTGTGTTTGTGCGTGTGTGTTTGTGTGTCTGTGTGTGTGTCTCTGAAAATAGTAAGTAATTAAACATAGCAAACTTGACTGGAACTAGAGCTCAGCTGTCCGATTTTCAATTTTGATTTGTTACCCAGTACACCATCCGCACATCCAAGCTTTCAGCACCTGGTATTCGGAAGCGGTCACCCATTTAGGTACGGACTAAACTCGACGCTGCTTAACTTCGGTGATCGTACGAGAAACGGTGATACGATTTACGTCTCAAGCTTGAGTTGAACGAATTCTTATGGTACCAAGGACATCTCTAAGAAGAGAAGGGCTTTGTTTTTTCGAACAATGCTGGATGTGTTTATAATTCTTTTCAAAGTCGCACACAATGAATTCATTTTACTTGTTTGCGTATTATTCTGAACGCATAAATAATAAAACATTTAATTAAATTATAGTCCTAAGCTACGCATCCTTGTAAAACATATTGTAATTTGTATCCACTTCATTGTTTGCACCTCTCCCCAAAATTTGTTTTCCATCGGTCAATGTTTGGTTATTTTAGAGGATGCGAAGTACGGACTAACGGATGTCACTGAATTTTATATATAGTTTAGAAATTGCTTCTAACGGGAAGTACAGCGATTTTTTTAAAATTAAAATAAGAATTTTGGTTTGAATAAAATGCTCCGGTAAACTCTTTTCTAATAAAAAAAAAAAATAAATTGAAATTATGTTTGAAAAGAGATTTCTTTAAAATAAAATACGTGAATTTAATATCGAAATCTAAATATGAGAGGAATGTCAAGAAATGTCGGAAAACTAGATTCCTGCATGAATCAGATGGCTAAAGCTTAAAAAAAGAATTTAAGACAATAAGTAGTTTTATTCTCAACATAATTGCCTTCTTTGTCAAGTTTTTAAAACAATACATTACAATTAAACTCATAAAACTAACATAATACAATGAAAAAATCAGATCAGAATTCATTTTTCTTGTCTGCGTATTATTTAGGAAAATATATTCTGAACGCACAAACACATATTTTGTTTCATTCTGTACATTTGTCTTGCATGCGATAATTTATTCTATTTTTCTGTTTTGAAGATGACGGGAATAATCATTCAGTAGATCATCCTTATTTAACGACCTGGATCTGAACAAATAGGTCGTTAAGTTAGAAGTTTACACGAACCGCTATTTCAGACGTACTATACGTGTAATGTGTTTGCGTACCTTACTCTTTTGAGTAGGTACACATCTACTTATCATCTCTCAGTTGCGTCTCTGTCTTTGGGCAGAGCTCACTCAGAAGCGACTCCGTCAAAGGACAGAGTCACAACTGAGGAAAATTATACTGAAGAGGTGCCCAGCCCTGGGGAATAGTTGCCCAAGGCCGCGCCCCCAATTGTATCAGAGGGAGGGATCGGTGCTCGCACCGAGGCCAGCGCAATCGACGGTTGCAGTGACTCGGGGAATTTTTGTTCTTTGCCTGGGTGCATGCGCTCGGGCTCCACACATTAAACCGACCTTGTGTCACAACATGACCTGAGTAAATATCTACGTGTAATGTGTTTGTGCCGACCAGCTTAAAATAGATTTAATGTCAGTTTTTCAGCATTTTAACATTTCTAATTTATTTCTTATTGTTCATAGAGTACAGTAGAGTACCGAAATTAGTCTAGGAGCGATGATCACAGTGGGTGGCAACTTTGGAAAGTGCAAAATAATAAACAGAGTAAAAATAAGCTCTATATTCTGTACAATACTCCGTTTGCATGTTGTAAATACTGTATAAGTAAATTGCAATTTATTTATTATTTATTTGTTTTATTTATTTTCAATAATTTTTAACAAAAAAACAAGAAATCAAAATTTTGCACAACGTACAATTCAATTTTTTTTTTCCTTTGAGAATTCATAGCTCGTTTTTCGTCCGATGGTCGTTAATCAGATAAGATGTTAAATGAGGAAGTGCTTTATATGCTAAACTAGCAGTAGAGCCCGGCGTTGCCCGGGGATGTAACAGTAAGAGATAGATCAAGTATCGGCCATCATAAAGACTGAAAAATAAAATTGACAAAGATTATTATTTAAGGTTGACTGACACGCATGTCTTAATTATTTTTTTTTACGAATTGGTCAAACCCAAACTCAAACAAAAACATTGTTTTCAATCGTTATGAATCTATCGATTGAATATAATTTTATTATAAATAAATGTCTTGTAAATGGAATTTTTAAACCATTCTGAATGTAAAAATAAAGAAAAAAGTGTGCAAGACAATAAAAATACACTACCTGCCAAATAAAGTGAAGTTTTGTTGAAATCGGTTGAAAAATGTAGGAAATCCGATCCCATATATAAACGAACACAGACACACACAAAAAAATCTGGGTTTTATAATAAGTATAACTCGATATGAGTTGTCCCCCTTTCATTCTCGCGATGACTCTTAATCATGTTTTCAAATTGATTTTGTGCAAAACAATTGTGTTTTTCCAATTTTTTGGCACTGTCAGAACCACCGCAAGGTAATTTTACATAGTCCTGTGAAGTTTTGTTGAATTCGGTTGAAAAATGTAGGAAATTCGATCCAATATAAGACATAACGTAAAGACACACACTCACAACCTGGGTTTTATAATAAGTATGATGACAATGATATATTGATTATATAAAATAAAGATTTTTTATAGTTAATTCTTTAAACGTATTTGTTTAATCAAGAGGCAAACATGGAAATCTTTCTTTAGTCTAAGATTTTCATTTTCTTGCTGAAGCTAGATTCAGCTTGATGCCCCTCACGGCTGACCCCATTCTTCTCCTGTAAATCTAGTTATGAAGCTTGACAGCTTAGATTATACAACATATATATTAGAGTTTGTTCTTTACCAAACGTTTTTTTATCATCAAAGAAGCCGGTCTTTAAACTTCTGCTCTATATATCTAACCTCGGTCATCTGTAATCGTTTTGTCACAAACATTGAGCGCCAAGTATATACAGATATTTACGAACTGTTTTTTTTTTTCGTTGACTTCTCAAACTCAAAAAGCCGCCAACGCCGAAAAGGTCATGTATAATCTACCAATCCCCGTTCTTCACTAAATACTGTTCATATATATATATATATATATATATATATATATATATATATATATAGATAGATAGATAGATAGATAGATAGATAGATAGATAGATAATATTAGTGGTAAATATACACATACATATGCAAAATATATAAATATATATATATACATGCATACACATACATATATTTTTCTGAATAAAAAAATTCCAAGAGGATAGAATCCAGGTAGAATATATATATATATATATATATATATATATATATATATATATATATAGATAGATAGATAGATAATATTAGTGGGAAATATACACATACATATGCAAAATATATAAATATATATACATGCATACACATACATATATTTTTCTGAATAAAAAAAATTCCAAGAGGATAGAATCCAGGTAGAATATATATATATATATATATATATATATATATATATATATATAGGCGATCATTCATGTATTCACATTGCCGTTTACATTCTTGTCTGATCAAAAATTGTGAAATAAATAGATTTATCGAACGCACATATAAACTTGTCGATCACATGTACCAATAATGTCAATCTTATAAATTCTGGGTGAAAAAATATTTATTTATGAAATGTGCAATGTTCCAATTACGATTCAGAATGCAAAACAATAAGTAAACACGTAGAAACACACACATGACACATACGCACACACTAGTATTTGTAGTGAAAGGGTAGGAAATTTCTTAGGAAAGAATTAATAAATCCTGTAGGTCAGTAAAACAAAATATAAAACCATACTGTCATACTGGCATGAGTCGTATTTATGAATAAATCTCTTTCTCACACACATACACACACACACACACACATATATATATATGTGTGTGTCTGTGTTTGTATGTGTGTATGCATATGTATATATATAAATAAACGCGGTGTGTGTATGCATATATATATATATATATATATATATATATATATATATATATATATATATACACAAGATGCGATGGATAAATTTCATATGGTCATGCTCGTTTCCTTTAGTTAATCAGTGCAGATACACACACACACACTCACACACACACACACATATGTATATATATATGCACACATACATATATAGAGAGAGAGAGTGCGATGGATAAATTGTCGTCTAAATTACGAAAAAATAAAAAAATATATAAAAAAATAAAATTAACACTGACATCTCATTTTAACATATTTACCAAGATTAAACAAAATATCTTGAAATACTAAAGAGTAAATTTATTCATTAAAATCCCCAGTGGCTTCAACTACGGCCTCCAACCGCTTCTGGAATCTCCTGCAACTCTTCTGGACAGTCTCTTTGTTTAAGTTGGTGAAAGCTGCCATAATCCATGGCTTCAGTTCATCTTTGATGTTACAAAGAGTTTTGTTGGTCTTTCGCTCATGTGTGTGTATGTGTGTGTGTGTGTGATTAACAATATAATCTTAATTCATGCTATATTTATGGGTTATATTAAGGATAGAATATATATATTGAAGTCAACATTCAACTTACTCGGCAAGCCACGTGTGTTGTGTATATGCTGGTCAATAGTGCATTCTGGGCAGTAGATCTACCGTAATATCCTAACAGTTATTGTGTGGGTGGTAATGATTATTTTTCAAATTATTGTAGTGGTAATAACTCCATTTCGATCTACGTAGAAGTTAGGAAAATCAGGATATTCTTGAGAATTTTGTCCCAAAATGTTTTTTTTTTGCCATTGTCACGTAATTGACTTGAATAAATAGCAGAAAAAAGCGTTGAAGATATCGCTGAAAACAGCAGCATTTCTGTGAACACATACCTGTCTAATAAACATTGAAGAACATTTCATTTTTTAGCAAATATTGCGAATCCTCAAGCTAATTGAATACACCCGTTTATTAATTTTGCACTTTTTGATACTTTAAATTATATTCCAACGCTCTGCCCCTTATATTAATAAAGCTGAGTTTATTGCAGATTGAGAAAAATGCCAACCCTCCGATTATAAAATCTCCTCCTCGTATTACGCTCCTAATTGTAAAGAGGCAATGATAAAAAGGTAAGTACTTTGCTGTTGGCCTCTCTTTACAGAATATAGGAGAAATTTTTAGGAGATTCTCGTAAAATGTGTTTTATATGCAATAAAATCAAGTGGCTTGTTAGCATAGTCTTTTGTTAGATTATAGCGGGAAAACGGGGTCGACCGTTTCACGAGATTTTTGCATGAGACAAATATTTTTTCTAGATCAAAGTTCAGCCTATATAAGAGATTGACGTATTCACGCCGATATACTGTATTCGAAATTTATACCATAACAATTGCTTTGCGTTCGTGTTCGTTTTATCACACCATTTTCACGGCTTTGTCTGAGTGGGCAAGCGCTTCTCCGCCAATTTATTTCTAAGCGGTGCCTGTAGTGGAAGCACATTGAAATAATGGTTAACTACTCGGATTGAGGAATCGGAGAGCCGAGTTTAAATTCTTGTCGAGTTCATTATATTTACTTCCACGCTAATAACCTACGGAAAGTTATGAATTCATGTTTCTTCCTTAGCTATGGGTAAAATAGAAAGAGAGACTGGGTTCTTTAGCAATGGATGACACTCAATCGAGAAGGAAATTTTGAATTTAAAATGTGTGTTTAGATGCGGGCTGAGGACGGTTTGTGAATCTAAATTCGCTCTAAAACTCCTATTATGGATTTGCACATTCGAATGAATACGATGTCTGCTACGCTTGCTCAGCTTTCCTTCGAAAGTGACGGATTCGTTTGACAGAGGCAGATCAACCGACTGGGTGGACGCCGCAGCAAATGCCGTCGCTACAAACCTCCAAAAAATTTCTTTTCAATTTTTTTATTTGAATCTGCGAGCACCAAATAAAAATGGTGTATGCTCGGAACACAAAAATTTTGGAGCAAATACTCTTGGGAAAAACATGAGTTCCATTTTCTCCTACTTTCAATATCCATTGCGTTTGTAGTTCTCGCCAGATCGCAAATGGGCGCCCATGTATACGATCCATCTCGAAAGAGGCGGGAAAATTGTTTATAACATAGAAAAGTTAGAACAAAAAATGGAGTATAGCCCAATCTTCAGTTTCCAAACTTGATAGATTTTAAAACCGTCTACGTATCCTTGTGGATGATGGATTATTTTCTACCTTTTCCTCACAGACAAAGTTAGGAATATTTTGTATGGAAGAAAATAGACTCTGGCTACGCGTATCGCTATTTCCGTGGCAAATATTCTGACGAGCTACATTTGTTATTTCCACGAGTCAAGAATTTTGCAACAATGACTTGTCACACCATCAAGCAAATCATCCACGTCCTCTTCCTAAATTATTGTTAAGAATGAGGTTTCATTTAGATAATTTTTTCCAACAGCGGATGCGCTGTGGAACAGTCTCCAGGGAGGATGCTTCCCCGATCATTGCTACTTTAACCATTACGGTTCAACCATCATCTGCTTTCAATAAACTTATTCCGTAACATTCTACCTTGAGTGGCTCTTAGACATTGTATTGTGTAAACAACAATAAAAGTAGCATGGTAGATTGGGTCACTTAGCCTTGGAAAGCAACTGGTTACACTATGGAGCAGAGACCGGGGATAACATTCCAGTATATTACACAAGAGTTAATGGCAATGTTCTTTTATGTGCCATCTATCACCAGGAAATTGGTGATCACAGTTCTCCACAACTTCCTATTCTTTGTAGCTCTAAGTAATGATTTTCTCCTTCGGTTGTTCTTTCAATTCATTCACATTCAGTATGTCCTTTAACCGTCAAAGTTTCCAAGCTCTCCTTCCGTATTAAGTTTCATAGAAATTGCAACTTTTTATTCTAAGTTCTCTGCCTTTGCTTAGATGCACCGTTAATTGTTTTCTTAACATCCATCTGTCGAACCACATTTCTGTTGTCTCAAGTCGCTTCTTCATCTGCGAGGAAATTGTCCAGCCTTCACTGCCATTTAGGAAGATTGATATTACATAGTATGGTATTTCACTCATAAAATTATTGAGATCAATGACCCTGAAGAGATATGACATGAATACATCGATTTGTGTCGCTGAGGCTGGGCTCGAACCAACTTACTTGTCCCGTTAAACGATTTAACAAATATAACTTCCACTGTGGGTCTCTAAATGTATAAATCAACAATAGGCATATCTAGTTATATGTTTTTCACATCGAAAAATAATAATTTTTCAGTGTAAACATTTTTTATTGAATTTGAATTATTTAATAAGGTTAGCTGAGATATTCTCAAAAATCCCAAAGCACTAAGTATCCAGTATTGATCGAAATGACTACTCATTATTTACAAGTCCAACTCACTAACCAATAAGCTCAGATGTGGCACCCGATTACACAAAATGAATTTATGATTATTGATAGTTTTCGAAATGTCATGTTTGTTCAGAACGTTGGCAGAGTGTCTTAATTAGATCTCTACTGATAAATGTTATTTATTATGTTCGAATTAACATGCTTTCGTCTAGGAAAACAGCAGTTTTATATTCCCCGTCAGATTGGAATTCAGAATTCTCCTTCTCTTAGACTGGCTACCAGCCAAGGCTTAAGAGTTCAATATACCTTGCTATAAAATAAAAAATTACATAAAGAAGGGAGAAGTGATGGATTCATGCTTTTTCCAAGGGAGTTAAGGCAAAATTAAATGAAACAGATTAGACTAAGATTTGAAATCAACTCGTCGAGTCTAATTTTTTGCGCTGATATCAATTACACTGCGCGAACTTATTTTTAGACTTATTTATTTCTATTATATCCGGTCAAATTAGATGCATTCATAAATGTGTAAATATTCTTGAGTTCATCATGGCTTCGTTGAATTTCAAACTTATATTATTATATTATATATAATATTATATAATTATATCATTATAAGTTCAAACCTTATATTATGGTTAATGATGTATTAAAGATAGTTCTAGTTTGACTCCATCTTGTAAATTTGTATCACCCTACTCCGGATCGATAAACTTTTGACCTCGTAAATAATAGTAAATAAAGTAATTAAATCCAATGTGGTTTGAATAGGATCCCCATTTCACGAGATAATGCCCTTCATGTACGTCGCCTTAACAGATCCGACGACAGAAACGTTTATGATTAAGTCGATTATAAAATTATAATTTCTTCTGTTCCTTTCTCTGCAATTCTCTGCGTCATTGTTTTTCCCACGATTGATTATGGCCGAAGAAGTTTTGACGACGAAATTTGGATCCAGGTGGAATATATTAGATTCTTTCGAATTTTTACATTGGCAGCTCAAGCGGTCGAACTGATCAGAATGATGTGCTAAAAAGCAGTATGGAGAATAATAATAATAATAATAATAATAATAATAATAATAATAATAATAATGATTGTAGTTTGTCTTCTGTTTTATTACTAACATGACAGTCCCTGCTTATTGTAATGTATCTTTGAAGATCTTAAAAACTATTAAAATCCAAGGATCTTTAAATGTAAATCTAAAAAATGAGGCTCATGAGAACATCGGTAATTGGAGTTGGCGCCCTCGGATTGATTGGAAAAGGTTTCAATAGACTCAATGAATGTTTTCCTGGTAGCCCATACATTACAGTAATACAAATCATTTTATTCACAAGTACAGCTCACACATTAAAATGAGATTTTCTATGTAAAATGTGTGTGATCTTTGGTTTTGTTTTTGTTTTATTTTTTTTACAAAAAAACATAAAATTGTTAAGTGTAAAATGTCATGAAGCCATTAGTAACCTGAGGTCTCTGTTTGAAACTGGGAAGGAAATGTGTATACAACAGAAATCGATGGAGGAAGAAATAATAATAATAATAATAATAATAATAATAATAATAATAATAATAGTGGACTGAGTCACCCAACCTGTAATATTTCTAAGTGTATGCTACATGCAAATATGTGCTAGGTTTATTAGATTTTCTGAAAATATTGCGCTCATTTGGCTCTGGGTCATGTGCCTAGTATATTCGTACCAGTGTACACTATTTACATTATTGGAACTATTATCCTCATCTTTCTTCCCATATTTATTACAACGATTCCAGCCTTCTTCAGTATCTGTCTATATTTCTGAGATGAGGTATGTACACTATTTACATTATTCGGATTATTGTCCTCATCGTTGTCGCCATATTTATTACAACGTTTCGGCCGTTGTACACTCCGACCTTCTTCAGGTGGTTGGAATGTCGAACTGAACCCTTTATTTCGCTCATGGGGTAGACTGTTCTAGTTCTACGTGGCATGTTAAATGGAAGTCAGATATCTCCTGTTAATTCTCCTCTCCAAGTTCACCACTGCCTTAAGTGGGTATTGAACTCACACACTTTGGGACCTGTCACTGTATCTAACCAACGCCTTTATTCACTCTGCCAGTGTGTGATGATAAAAATATTGAGCTTTGTATATTTGTACCACAATGTCACATTTGTGTCATTTCTCTCTCTCACTCAATATACTACTGATACTAGTAAAACAACAATAGTAGTGATAATGATAAGGTATATAATGATAAGCTATATTCGCCATCTAATTTAAAAAAATGACTATTTTCATGGATCAATGAAAATAATCCTTGTTAAGATGACATGTACAGGGTATAAACCTTTGTGTGGGTGGGGTTGAGTGTTTTGATAAAGGATATGAAGTATGATGTTGTTTTGAGCGAAAGATGGCAAAAAGGTTCGCTTAAAAATCTCTAGTGTCGAAGTGCTAAATATTACATAAATCAGTTCAGTAACAAATTTTATATTTGTATTAATTCTCTCTCTCTCTCTCTCTCTCTCTCTCTCTCTCTATCTATCTATCTATCTATTTATATATATATATATATATATATATATATATATGTGTGTGTGTGTGTGTGTGTGTGTGTGTGTGTGTGTGTATAATCTAAATGGATATGATTTTGTGACCCTGCGTGTCACAAACTCATATCCTTACAACTTATTATATTAGCTCTATCACTGATATTGAGCGCTTTCCACTAAGTATCGAGCTTATACATGCATATATATATATATATATATATATATATATATATATATATATATATATATATAGAGAGAGAGAGAGAGAGAGAGAGAGAGTGAGTGAGATTCTCATTATTATGAATTTAAAGCCTTATTTCTCTATATGTAATAGGATCATAAATTAGTTTGATTTGATGAAATGTTTAACTGCTGTGAAATTTCCATTGGCCGATCCATTTCAGATTCTTTTTAAAGTTAACAAAATTCTTTGGGATAATATAAATTCTGCCTTCTCATTAGCGCTGATCAGATAGAAAATTTGATTTCTTGCGCTATTTGACACAGTACATGTTGTAATTTACATGCACAGGTGATGACTCCTGCGAAGTAAACATCTTTGCTCAAGACCATGGGTGAACATCGCTGAAGGTTTAATGTTTATTCTCTCTCTCTCTCTCTCTTAATAACATATATTCTTTTTTTTATGTGGATGAAGTTATTATGCATTACCGAGGTTTCCCTCTTTTGTTAACCTAAAGAACTTTTGACTCTTTAACGTCCCTGGACAATCGGGTCGATTTTCGGAGGAGGGTAGCTTACTGACGGATATTACCTCTCTTTGGGAAAGGAGTAAGTCATTATCCGGGACCAGAGGCGTCCCAAAAATTACAAGTGTTGAATTGGTTTTGTACGGCTTTAAAATCGTCTTTGTTTCACATTCGAATTGCCGCATGAATTATTACCTATACTCGTTATGTTACTCACTATTTTTACTTCTTATCCCACTTTGCATATGCCCTTCGTGTGTTAAATTCTCCAAGCCCTTTTTCCTTATTTTATCTTGTCCTTCTTTTTCTTTGTGCTAATTGTCCCTCAATCAATTCGCACAAGCTTCTCATGCTGTGTTACTCGTTTTTCTTTTTCTTTTTTTTTGCTGGTGACCCGCCTTCTTTATGTATTGTGAGTGTTAAATTCTCCAAGCCTTTATACACAATATGTTTCTGCTGCCTTTTACAGTTGTTGCGCTTAATTTATTTGTAGTTCCTTTCATTAAAACTTCTTCATTTGTCACATGATCTGCCTATGGTATTTTCAATATTTAGTGTTAAGTCTTTCAGTTATGTCGGCATTGCCCAGAATTCAGTCATATAAGGGTTTAGATATTAGGTATTTCTGTAAAACACGTTTCAGAAAACCACGTTTCACAAATGCTATTTGTCTTTGAATATCTATGTCATATTTTTTTTAACTTTTATTCAACTATCCAGATCAGTGAATTTCTGCGGATGTTCCATTTTCATATCTCTGAAGGTGGTGGTCGGGACTATTTAGATATATAGCCCGGTTAGTTTCGTTCTACAGAATGCGGTATCATTGATAAGTATATTCATTAGCAGTGACGTGTGAAATGACGAGATTTTTACTTATTGTGGCACCAGAGGGGAACGCAATCAGAATCGACATCACTACACTCCTAAGGGACTAAGAGATGAGATTCTTTAATAGCATGTCATGGCAGGCAATTTAAGCAAATATTTACTAAGCTTGGAATAATCAGAGACAAGGATATATTGATGAGTCACCAAGTTATGACCAAACTCGCGTGGTTAGGAAAACATGATGTGTAGATGTTAATTTAGATATTTTGAATTCTTAGCTTAGTATGACACAAGGTCTAAATAGATAAGGCCTCAATAAAAATATCATCCAATATCTTGTTAACAAAATTGTTAAAATTAATTCTTGTTTGCATAAAATATAAAGTCATGACAGGTAACACACACACTCATATATATATATATATATATATATATATATATATATATATGTGTGTGTGTGTGGGGGTGTATGTGTGCCTATATGTGAGTCTATATATATATATATATATATATATATATATATATATATATATGTATATGTGAAAAGTGTATATAAATATAAATAAATATGTATATGTATAATTATTTACCCGTATACATACATGTGTCATAGCTGAAACTGCCCACATACGTTTATATATGTATGAGTCCCGACGGACGACCAGGTATGTATATGTGTCTGCATATATCGATGTTTGCGTTAGTACGATGAATGACAAAACGACGAAGTTTCCCCACCACATCCACAATAACACCAATACACGCAATCTACATAAACCCAAATTTTTAAAACATTAATCAGTTTGTCTGACGATCGCTAAAAGCGTGAAACCCATGGTCACAAACTCACATCTATCCAACCATATGTATATATATATATATATATATATATATATATATATATATATATATATCTGTGTGTGTGTGTGTGTATATGTTGCATGTTAGTGTGTGTGTGTATGCTAGGTTTCCTATCCACAGCATAAATAAACAGTTTGTAAAGAACTAATGAATGTATTTTTAATTCATAATTTTTAGTACTTCATATTTATTACAACGCATCTATTTCAAATAAGGGTATCTACTAATAATAATAATTTAAAGTAATAAATAACTATATATTTGCAAATTTACTTAATTAAATTTCAAATACCAAAACATAGAAGCAAAGACAATTAGACAGAAAGAAAGAATAGACTAAATTATTAAATAATTCAAAATATTAGTACAAATAATATATATATATATATATATATATATATATATATATATATATATATATGTATATATTATTTGCATTAATATTATTGAATCATTTGCATTTAACATTTTGAATTATATATATATATATATATATATATATATATATATATATATATATATATATATATATATATACATATTGATAAATACACATTATCCTTCACTGATAACACGTTTTATGGACAACGCAGTCTTCAGGTACTGAGCATAGACTGACCGTTATTAATACAATTTGTGTATATATTATAATTATATTTAGACAAAGAGGGGGGTCGCCTATCGTTACGTACACTCTCCTGGCTGGTGTTAAACAGGAATAGTGGTTTATCCCTTGTTTCCTGTTTAGGATCTGGTTTCCGGTTACTTTGCATTTATCTTCACTCCCAATGGTTCCATTGCTTCTTAGTGACATTATCGCCTTGCTTGAGGCGAATTGATATAAAGAAAGATGTCACGAACTTTAATCAAACATGTTTCCGTAGAGGATGCTGAAAAGATTTACGTCCGTTCTACTCTACAAAATATGACTAAATATTCAGACACCAATATGTTTTGTGAGGATAGGGATACTTGGTCGGGTTGAGAACTTTTCATCACCTCCTTGTATTTTCTTTATGAGACGCTTTGTTGAATATATAAAGGTGTCAAAAATACTTATAGATCGACGTCTGTGCGTTTACCGATGAAATAGAATATGTGCGATTGTATGTGTGTGTGACCGCGTTAGAATGTATACGTCCTCCACTCTCTGTGTTTATAATGGCTTTTATACTCAATGAAAACATTGGAGGACAGCTCGTAAATTTTTCGTAGCCGACAAAGCTATGAAACGAGACTGACTGTTATTGTTCACGGCCTATAATATGTGAAAGAAATATCCACCAGGTGTCTCCACCGCCTCAGTCGTAACACCGCATAGAAAAGAGAAAGCATCGTATGGTCGATTTTTTTTTAATACCTACTACTTGTTACAAAAAAACATAGAGTGATGAAGCAGCCATCATTTGGAAACAAAACAAAAAAGCGTAGATGTTCGCAGCGATAACAATTTAATAATAATGAGAAAAATAAGAAAAATATATTCTTTAGTTTTTTTGTACTTTATCAACTAAAGAGATCAAATTAATGACGACATAATAGAAAAAAATCGTGTCAGTGAATTTTGCTCTTCCACCAGACAACAACGTATGATGACTTAAGAAGGCAAAAAACCCCAAAAAACCTGTAACTTTATTTGGATTACATCAGAAACTGTACAAAAATCGTAGAAAAAACCTGAGACTACAGATGTCAATCTTTGGAAACTAGCAAGCTTATAAAATTTGGGGAAGATTCTACAGAATTAAGTATTACCAAATACATTTTATACTGTGCTAACATAGTGTGATAGTGTAGAAATTCTTTATCTTTCAAAGTACATTGAAATTCCTCATTCAATTCTGGTGTGAGAACTCAAATACCTGTATAATAGAAGTTTTATACAAAGGTAATATTAACAGAAACTTGTAGAAAAATAAATATGATTTGTTAGGGTGTATTCAGTCGAAACTGTGCAAATGTCTTGGGAACAAATGTAAGGTATAATATCATGAAATAGAAATTTCATTGACAATATGTGAACTAGGTCGTTCATTCTATTTAATTGAGTAGATCAGAGATATCATTATTGAATTGGAACGAAGAACGATAGTAGCTGTAGATGTCCTAACTTTCGGCCGTAAATTGAAATATAATACATCTGGCTGAATGAAGCAAGTTAATTCAAACGGGACAGAAGAACTTACCTGACAGAAGAGGAAGTGTGGTAGAATAGAAACAGATAAGTTTCCTCAACTATATCAACAAATAAGGACAATCCAGAATATAAACGAAGTAAAATAGTTTAAAGTTTATCCCTAAAATCTGGACACATAGGCAAAAATATATATTTTCAAAAAATGAAATTTTCAACAACATTTTATTGAATTGATATATTAACAAATAGCATCTTCACTATGAATTCCATCATTTGTAAGGCAAAGGTGGATCCGCTTTGAAAGATTCACGTAAACTTGATGCAATACGTCCACATTGCCTCCAATTTTAGCACATTCACTATTGTTGTGTTCAGTCAAGTGTGTTTCATTTGTGATTTTCATTGAGTACACCTTTAGCAGACCCCAGAAAAAGAATTCAATTTTTCTTCTTTCGACAAAACCATGTTTTAAATGTGTAGGTGAAAAATAGAGTTAATGAGATTTCCTATGTGTTCAAACTTTAGGGATACACCCTATATGATTTTGATATTTAAACAGACTATCACATATAAACAAAAAGTGGCCTGTTAAAAAAAGATAAATCTACCAAATTCTGTACGTGGATGCATTGTACACACACACACACACACACACACACACACACACACACACACACACACACACACACATATATATATATATATATATATATATATATATATATATATATATATATATATTAGAAATGTTTTATGCCTGATGATTGCCGCGCGTGAAATTTTAAGTAGCACCGCGGAACAATGATATTTGCAAACATATTTAGGGAAATTATTTTTTTTTATAAGCAAGGCAAAAATGCCACGAAGGGGTTACTGTGTGTGAAATTATATTAGAATAAGTATCAACATTATTAAGGAAAAAAATAAAATAAACGAATACGGTGTAAGAAGGCAGAAAATAACGACGGACATTGCGTTTTTGAAGATCTAAGTTGAGCAGAAAGCAAGAAGCCATAACGGAGTTCCACAAGCGATAAGTGCGAGAGACGAAACTGATAGAATAGAACCTCCGGTTACATCTAGCCATTTCAATTGTAAAATGATAAAAACTTGTCACCAATCTAGTAGTATGCTTAAATAGTTTTTCAATAATCATTAGGATCGTGATGGATTGAATTGGAAACGCGCAAGAAATTAAGAATGTGCAGTGAAATGTGGTTCTTGTCTCTGCAAAGAGACAATTATGTCTGAGAACTGAAAAGACATGCTGTCATTTTATATTCACCAGATAACTTATGTGAGCATATAGAAAACTTAATAATTCTACTATAGAACTAATAATCGAGAAAAGTATCACATATATTTACAGCATAGAAGTAAGTCATTAGAATGAATGCTATCAAGGTCAAGAGAAGAAAGCAAACGTAGGATATTTTGACTGGCCGATGAGAAAGATAACCACATACTCAGCACAGCAAGACTATAAGCAATGACATGATTTGACTGTAAAAGAGAATACATTGCGAAATATATCAGTAAATTTCTTCCAATGTGAAAGTGAGAACTAGTATAAATATCAGTCAGGAGCAATAGTAGAATATGACAATTTCAAGATATGTGGTTTTTAGGTGAAAAAAATAATTTCAATAATGCAGAAAGACCAGCCGTTTTTTTATAGAGAAGAAACGTTTGCTGTTCCATATGATACAACGTAGGCAGTAAAGAAATTGAAGAGAGTGAAAAATACAAAGAGCTGTCAAGGGAGTTGAAGAAAGTCTCCAATAATATTGTAGAAGTATTTCATGTCGTAATGAATGCGGTTAGCAAACCATCCAGAAAATTGAAAGAGACTTTATGGAAAATTGGAATTGTGATCAAGTTTGTAGACCACCAGAAAATTGCCATCATTTATTCTGCGAAGATTCTCCAAAATTTTTTTTGAGCTGTGAGAGGTTTTGTTGAAAGCAAGCCTCAAGAATAAAATTTCTGTTGATTACGTAAATGTGTAACGCCAACATAAAAATAGATGCTCTAGTGATTAAAGCAATGATTATGATGGATATTGTAATGTTGATGATTTTAGTTCCTATCCCGCGAATAAACACGAAGAAAAAGGAACAGTAAATAGGAAATATAAATTATTTATACGATTTACATTTTCGACTGTTGTCCTCATCTTTGTTGCCATATTCACGACGTTTCGGCCGTTGTACGCTCAAGCAATTTTCAGCTGATTGGAATTTCGAACTGGACCCTTTATATCGTACACTGGTGTAGATTGTTTTTGTTCTACGTGTCATGCCTCTTCTTGATCTCAGGGTCATCTCCCTTTAACTCAACTCTCCAAGTTTTTGTTCACCACTGCCTTAGCCAGGTATTGAACTCCAAACTCATTCGATCAAGTCACTGGATCCAACCAACGCTTTTATCCATTGGTCCACGAGTCCTTTGAAAACGTTGCCAATATGGCAACAAAGATTAGGACAACAGTCCGTTAAATGTAAATAGTGTAAATAATTACAATACCTCGTCTCAGAAATATAGACAGGAAATTTTAACATGTGTGATACTAAGGCGAGACCAGTAATCACCATTCTGTAATCAGGGTCTAATATTTAGAAATTTTTTTGAAAATAAGAGAAAAAATTAAAGAACATCCATTGTTTTAAATGCTGGGCGGTATTTTTGTTATGAAAGCAAATCTATAGATTTTGTTTTCCTGCTAACATATGCTAACTTTGTGAAAACTTACGCTAAAACCGGCATATATAAATGAATAATAATAAAAGTAATAATCATATATAAAGTAGACACAACAGTTGTGATTTCCTGAAGGGAAAATTACGTATTTTTAAAATGTTATGTCATGAAGAGGCACTGCATATAAGCATAGGCGCCATTGCTATTCACAGATTCCTTTCTTTAATTATTTTTAAATTTCCATGTATTATTGTAAAATATAGCATATTTGTTTCCCTGATGCCACGGTTTGAAATTCAATGTTTTCAGTTTCTTAGATTATATAACATGCAAGTTTTGGGAGTTCCATCTACCCTATGTATATAATACACAGTTGTCACGGAAGTAGACGTGATTGATTAATAACATTCTCTAGTGCATGAGAAATGGGACCTCAAACTCTAGACTAGAATTTGATCTGATTACATTTTCCCGTGCAAATAGCAGCTACTCTACCAATATACATATTTATATTTACTATATTCTGGCTGGTTTTAAACAAAACGATATCAAAATAGTTTTAAACTGAACAAAATCTAGATCAAGGAATGAAAAAAGAAAACGCTGCAGACATGACCCTGAAAAATCCAGTTTTCTTGATTAAGTGGAAAGAACTAAAACGAAAATAAACGATTTCTTGGTGGCGGACATTATAACGACTCAGTTAAGAAAAACTTGGGAACAGTGCAAAGCAAACGTAATAAAATATTGATTGTGATTGTCAGAAATAATAAAAGAAATGTTAACAAATGAAAAAAAATCCAAAAATGAAAAAAGAAAAAGAGGAACAAAAGAACTTCATTGACAATGTCAAGAGTAATTACAGGAAAGTTCACATGACTTTGGTTTCACAAAGGACAGTTGAAGAGGAAATGAACTATTAAAACACAGCAACAAAAATGTGGCTTAAATTATAATGATAAATAAATTTATCTTTTGAGATATATAACTGAAACTGTGTATAGAATGAAGCCAATACAAGAACATGTCTCAGATGAATTCCAAAAAGAATCATGACTGGATAGGAGGGGAGATCAACTGTGAACTGTTCAAAATGAATGAAATTTGTCCACACAGTCTTGTGGTATATGTACACAATATAAGCTTCTAAATAACAAAGAAATTTTTATTGGATTTTGAAATTCAAATATTTCGACACATCTAGGCCCATAAGCTGAATCTAATTATATTGCAAAATAGAGAATATCTACCAGTGGATTCTGCTCTCTATGAGAGACAAAAAGAGTGGGTAAAGCATAAAAAACTATTTGGAACTTGCCAAATAACTGGAATAATTTATGACTTGCGTTTCCCAAAATTTCCTTGTTCTGATAAATTCTTTTGTTACATTTTTCTTTTCATTTTTTAAAATCAATTCTGATTTTAATATTTCTGGAATTTTTTTGTGTTTTCCTCTATTCAATACTCTGATGATTTCATAGTTGTATAGATACTTTTAGTATCTTTCTGTCTCCCACTGTGCCTTATTATTATTATTATTATTATTATTATTAGTGGTAGTAGTAGTAGTAGTAGTAGTAGTAGTAGTAGTAGTAGTAGTAGTCATGCCGTTATTTTGCCGACATAAATTAGTTATCGTTTAAAGTCTATGCTATTATTAGAAGTACCATTTTAATTATATTTCCACTTATCCTATTTCAGGAGTTAGCGTATTTATTACTCAACTCCGTAAATATCTTGAAAGATCCGACATGACAATGTCATTGCAATCTGCTATCTCTCATGCAAGTGGGATAAATAACTTATCTCCTAGTTATATTATAGACACAAATTACAAGAGTACTTATCGTATTATATGTATGATAACGTTCATGCCTGTTGTGTTTTTTGTTTTTTGTTGTTTTTTTTAAGTAATGGCAATTAAATTTCATTGGAGATCAAGTGACATTAAGTTCCATCAACATTTCAAAGACTCTCCTGAATATTTTTGCTGATTCTCAGATTTTCATTTCCCCGACTCTTTTTACATAATTCTTCCATGTGGTCCACTTCTGATCGGTAAAACCGTCATATTCATGATTCTGATTTATATTTCTCTCTCATTTGTTCATATATTTAAGGAAATGGCAGTCAGTTTCGGCTTAATCTTTTTTTAAAATTCTATTTTCTTAAATTTTTATTTTCCATTTATCTTTCTTTTGATTTATACACCCTTTATTTTTTCTACGTTTTTTTTTCTCCGAATTCTTTCTTTCGTTTTGGTCCTAAATTTCTCTTTCTACCTTTTTTCTTTAATTAGATTTTATCGTTTACTTCTTTTGTTATTGAATATTCTTCTATTTCGTGTCGTATTCCAATTCCCTTCCCCGTTTTTGTATTTGTTTTGCTGATACTTTTTTCTTTCTCATTCTTTTTCTCCTCTGCTTATTTTCTGTCTCTTTTATTTCCTGCATCATTTCTTTCCATTTATAATTCCAACGTTTCAGTGCATTTTTTGTTGTTGTTTCATACGCTTTGTGCCTCTGCATCATTTCGAATTTTCTTTCTTCAAACGGCCATTTTCTCTTTCTCCCTGATTCAAAAGATATATAAATTCTTGCAATATCCGGACCTAATTTATTAGCGCCATTGCTAAGTCCATGTATCGAGGCATTTATTCCGTCTTTCTTCATCTTCCTCTATTTTAATCTTCTTTGCTTTCATGCATCTTTCACAAAATCGTTCTTCATAATTTTAAACCTTCTTTAGGCTTTGTTCATGTATCCTATTACTGCTCTCCACCTTTTCCATTTTCCATAACATGTCCATCTCTTCTCTCTTCTACATTAAATTCTGCCACTTTTTTGCCTTTCATAAATTCATATCTATGCCTTTCAAAACATTGGTCATCATCAAAACATTATTTCTCAATGGATGTTCATTTTGGATTTACATCATTACGTTTCAATCAGAAAAAAATAATATACTATGAAGAAAGACCTAAGTGCAAAGCCATAACATTTATTTAGTGTCACTTGTTTTATTTTTTATTATTTAATCGTTTCTACACACACACACACACACACACACACACACACACATATATATATATATATATATATATTTTTATATATAATGCAATATCCTATAATAAAGTATATATATATATATATATATATATATATATATATATATATATACCTTATTATAGAATATTACATTCGAACATATATTTAAAAGCACTACATAAATGCATTCATGTTTCGATGCGTATCATTGTATCTCATCAGGCGGTGGTAAATGATGGTTATTGCAATTTTTAATATTTACTTATATACAATCTCTTTTCCAGCGAAAAAATAAAATAAGAAAATAAGAAAACCAAGAAAGAGAAAAAGACATAAGATATAGTCTCCTCTAAAAAGAAAAAAAAAGAAAGAACGAAAGAAAGACACAAGATATCGACGAACAAAAAGAGAAAAGAAAGACAAGATATAGTCTCTTTAAAAAGGCAAAAGAAGAAAGAATATAAAAATAGCGAGAAGGAAAGAAAGACACAAGATACAGTCTCTTCTTCAAAGAAAAAGAAGAAATATAAATATAAGGATGATATAGCGATGTAAAGAAGCGAGATAAGTTAGGTTGATAATGGGTTCAACTGATCAAAATAGTCTATCTTAAGTAAGATGTATTGAGCCATGTGTTCAAAATTCAACAGATACATATTGTCTATTTGACAGAGAATTTCGATAAGTGTAACGACCTACCAACCGTTAACATTTTCGCTGAAGAGGCAGCATAATTTGATAATTATTTAATAGTATATAAAGAAAAAGGGTCTTTTAAAATATATATATAGTTGATTCAGTTATGAAATTTTGTGCGATAATCTTAAGTGGCATTTTTAAGACCCGCTAGTGATTTACAAAGGAGGCAACACATGGAGCAAGAATGAGGATTGTGAGATGAGATCACTGTTAGATTGGCTGACCTTTTCGATCTTGCTCTCGCTTCTTGAAGATGATTCAGACAAGCAGATTGAAAACTGCTGATTCCACTAAAATAAGTTGATCTCCATTCTACCTGCTCCAAGGCTAAGCGCTCAAGGGTGTTATGTGGTATATTGACAGCTGACAAGTTAGCTAAAGACTTTCAGTAATAATCCTTTACTTGACCCCGTCACCTTCACTCCCTCGCCAGCGGATCTTGCAAGTGAATTGTGTGGATAAGAACGAATCAAGGTAAACCGCCAGAAAACCCACACAAGCGATTTGATTAAAGTGATGAAGGCTTGTGAACCATCTACACATCATATATATATATATATATATATATATATATATATATATATATATATATATATATATATATATATATATATATATATATATATATATATATATATATATATATATATATATATATATATATATATATTTTTTTCAGCCTATGGTGAAGAATAATTTATGCAATAAATAAACTAATTATTTTCAATTGTATATCGACTAATAAAAATGAAGGAATGGAAGTCATTCTGAAGTGATACGAAAATGAGAATAAACAGTGTCAAATTCCACCTATATTAAAATAGAAGCGTATCTATTATATGTAATAGTAT
The DNA here is from genome assembly GCA_903632075.3 of Acanthosepion pharaonis. Taxonomy (NCBI): domain Eukaryota; kingdom Metazoa; phylum Mollusca; class Cephalopoda; order Sepiida; family Sepiidae; genus Acanthosepion; species Acanthosepion pharaonis. Next base: position 3,498,187 of record CAHIKZ030000380.1, on the reverse strand, counting down.
TCAAATTTTTTAGCTGATGTCATTCTTGCCATTTTTTTTCCCAAATTTCAGACCATTGTGCTACATAAGATAAATAAGTAGAGTGTATAAAAAATGAAAACACAGTTAAAACGCATATCCCTTATACTTACTGTACCGTGGCCAATCTGCTACAGTATAAGGCCGGTTAATATAAGGTCGGTTCTCAAGATAAGAAGTTGTGAATTGTAACCTCACCTGAATCTTATCCTTTATTTTAAAATATATTTATTTTCAATACATAAGCATTCATGACTCACCAAACCTTCGTTTTATTTAATATCCGTAAATTGTTTATTGATGTGAGGATCCTTAGGAAAGATAGTGTAATTTCTATTATAATATGTGTGTAACCATTATTGTGGAAGAGAATTTTAAAGTTTTTTTTTTCAAATATATACATATGTATGTATGCGTGCGTGTGTGTGTATGTGTGGATTTGTGTGCTAAAATATAGCTTAAAGATAAGTTATAATTGATAAATGTGTTCAGTACCAGAGGCAGAGTGTATGCAAAAGCCGACACTGAAGAAAACACGAAATGGCGACATGCTTGAACTCCATCTTCAAGGCATGCGCGGCGTTTTAGGTCGACTTTTTTATATCTTGGTCAAGGTGCATCATGAGCAGCAATGTCTATCAGCATAAATAAATAGTAGAAAGAAACACTATATAGCTGGCCTGTCGCTACTTGGCGGGAAAATCGGTGTCCACTTGTATGTGTGTGTGTGTGTGTGTGTGTGAGAGAGAGAGAGAGACAGTAAGGAATTGAATATACTCATATACAAATTCACATGACTTAAAGCTATAATCATATATACAAAAACGCCATGATTTACAGGTGCACACACATACATGACCATATTACCGTGTCTATGTGCTTGCGTATGCATGCGTATATTAGATTGTATTAAAATGCGATTTTTTGGTTGTTAAGCTTTTAATTTATGAGATTTGGCCGCATCCAGATTATTTATGGCTTTGCAAATTTAGGTGGAAAGAGCAACGTTTCATTTTCTTTTCCCTCGCTCTAACACTTTATGCACGAACAAAATGCAAACACCCCGCCATATATATATATATATATATATATATATATATATATATATATATATATATATATATATATATTTATGTGTGTGTGTGTGTCTGTGTCTGTGTGTTATATATATATATATATATATATATATATATATACGTATACACACACACACACACACACACACACACACACACACACACATATATATATATATATATATATATATATATATATATATATATATATATAGAGAGAGAGAGAGAAGGAGGGTGAGTTGGGATGGATAAAGTGAAATATAATCAGGGAAGGAATAGAAACACCATAGGTATACACACAAACACACACACTCAAACACACAGAGAGAAATAAATATAAGAATTCATACACACATATCACTCATATGTATAGTGGGAGAGAGATAGTAAGTGGGAAATGAGATATAATTTATATACATTTTGGCGACTATAAAATGAATGATGTGCACGCACGCATACAAACACCCATCCACTCACACACACACACAAACACACACACACACATGTATGTATGTATGTATAAATATATATATATATATATATATATATATATATATATATATATATATATATATATATATATATAAATTTATATATTCATATATATGTGTTTTGTGTGCATGTGTAATTCAAGCATGTTTATATTGTATATGAAACTGCTAAATAAACAAAACTGTCATCAGGTTAATAAGTTGTTTCGGATATTTTTTCTTTGCCCTTCTCATATTTGACTGTCTGGTAAGAGTGAATATAATCATTTTGCTGTTATGTTTTTCTTTTCATCTCTACACTTGCAAAAGGGAGCAAATGCATAAGGTGTTTGTACAAAATAAATAAACAAATAAAACCATCGTAAAGTTAAAAATATCAACAAAAGGAAAATAAAGTAGTTATAAAGAAAAGGAAAAAAAACGTTTGGAAATAAAGAGAGGGTGAAAGAACTTCGCTTCAGCAAGGCGGACTTATCTGCAACAGACGGCAAAAGAGATTACACGAATCATTTGAGAGTGAGCTAATAAATTATACCTCGTCTGTATTGATGGATGAACCAACCTCTCACTAAGAACTTGCATAGAGGCAAACGTTTGCTGGTCTCTTACAGCGGTAGTGGGTACGTGAATATAAAAGCATGGGAAGTGGGTCGGGCTGAGAACTTTTCAGCATCCTCTGGTATCTATTCGTCTAAATAAATAAGGAACTCATAGCATATAGTCGCGGGCTTTGGCTAGGGCTTGAAGTACTTCCGGTTGTGAATGAATGACGTCTACGTCATAAAATTCCGATTGGGAATTTAGATTTTCCAGTTCATTTGTAGAATTAAATGACTTATTAGTTTTATGATATTTATCGTTGTTCAAGCAATTCAACCCCTAAAATGATATTTAATTTCCTTTACCTCGGAACTTGATGGCTAAAAAATGATTAATCTGTATGAAGTCGTCACAGAAAATGAAATGTGTCAAGCAACTGAAGGGTTTTCTTTTCTCTGTAGCTTTTCTTTGTCTCTGTACATATTTTTTATACTGATGTAATGGACTTCCAAAAACACTGTTGTAATTTAATATTATCCATCAGAAGTAGTTAGCAGGTTTTGAATAAAGATATAAAAACCTGATTTTCAATATATTGTAAGAAGACTGATAGAGTCATTTATTCTTTCCTTTGTATTAAAACTTCACTTTGGATACAAAGACACAAATATGGGATATCTAGTGCAAATCGAATGTATTACTCAGCAGTAATCATCAACGATAGTAGCTTCGAGCTTCGCCAATTTTACCGCACATCATTCCGCCCAAATCCCAACTTATATATAGATTATGCAATTTCAACAATGTGAAAGCATCGATTTATGTACACATTCGATGAAATGCATTATTGTTTCTATAAGGCTGAGGACAATGTGAGGATGTCTTACATATGAAGACCAGAGCAAACAAATAGATTTGGGACAGAATGATGGGAGATTCGTTTGCTTATCTTTGGGGGGAGTTAAATTAAAACAAAGAAAAGAATGTACGTACCAGGATTGTGGTATTTATTATTATTCAATTATTGAACGTTCTGTGTAACTCAATAAATGTGACTTCTCATTGCGTACAAATTTGCCTTCAACACAAAACGAACAATGTTTCCCGCCCTTTTCAGGTGTTGCCTTCGCCGTTTGCTGTTTTGCTTCATTAATTATTACTGTTTATTTTTTTCACAGTTTCGTCGTCTTCACTTTTATAATTATTAACCTCATCGGCAACATTTCAAGTATCAAAATGACAAAATGAATCTTGCATTGTGTAGTTTAACAGCAACGAATGAATCAGATAAAATGTTTATTTCTAATTTCTTCCATTCTTCCCGTTATGTTTACTAGTCTTACTGTTTCATTTGATTTCGCACCTATATTGTAAGTACTATTCAGTACTAGCAGTTGCAGCTCTTATCGGCTACCATAGTATTATGTTAATTAGTTAAACTCAGTAAATGTATATAGGTATAAATTTTGTTTCAAAGCTCAATCCAGTCAACAATATTTTGTAACAAGCACCCTTGACTGATTTTTTGGCGCCTTTTGGCCTTGATGGATTTTGAATTGAAAGATATTTTGCGACTGAATTCTACATTCACAGTGTTTAGGAGACAACAATTAAGAACAATTTTTAAGATACAAATTCTGCAATTTAATTCACAGCTGTGAGTAAGAGATGGATTCAATAATAAGCAATGAAAAGATCAATGGAACCATAGTCAAAATTAGTAACACTAATAATGGATTATCTATCAGATTTGATAATTGTGAGATTATAAGGTTCGAAATGTTTTTTTTTAACATGTCGAACGCTTAAAATTCAGGTAAATTAATTATCCTCTCATTAATGTATGCATAGATATATATGAAACAATTCAAAGTGATATGAAATAATTTAGATAAACAGATAGATAGATATGAAACAATTTAGATCGATATGAACACATTTAGATAGATTAGTTACACTATGTACATTCTTCGGACTGTTGCCCTCATCATTTTTGCTATATTGACAACGTCTTGGCAGCCTTCTTCAGGCGATTGGAATATCGAACTGAACCGTTTATTTCATCCACCGGAGTAGATTTCTCTAGTTCTACATGTCATGCGTCTTCCGGATGCACCGAAACGAAGTTACATCTTTTCAGGAGTAAATTGTTTCTGTCTACATGAACAAATTACACACACACACACACACACACACACACACACACACACACACACACACACACACACACACATACATATATATATATATATATATATATATATATATATATATATATATTTCGGCATCAATTTTTCATTAATGCATGTTACATTAAATAATATAGACAAATTTTGTCTATTTATTTTAAGTAAGTTCCTTTCATATTGTCTGATAACAGAAGCCATTGGTTTATACCATGGCTTCCCATACTTAATACTTCTCGTTTTTCATTCTCGCGTGGTCACGTGTGACGTCACGACCTGCAACGCGATTTTCGCTTCCTTGCCTCGTAAATACGAGTTTGTCGTTACTTTGAGCTTATTCAAGTAGCAAAGGCGGACAATTTTTGTAGTTTCGTCTGTATGTCATCTTTGATAATGGCTTATGTAAGCCGAAAACTTAGATTGGATTTAAACATGTATCAATATGGTGTTTTCCTTTCGTCTTTCAACGATAATGTGATTAAGCTTATCAGACAATATGAAAGGAACTTGCTTAAAATAGACAATTGTTCTTTTTAACTTGTGAAAAACAAATATTTTTTCTTTTAAAATTAGTTATCTATTTTTCTAATGGCCCAATATGTTTTAGTCGTTTTGTGTGAAGAATTATTTCAAAATTCATGTTTTATTGTTCGTAGCTTTCGATTCGCGTGAGTCGTGTGTGTGCATGAGTGGGCGGAAAATTGACTGTGCTTTATGAAGTAAATTTTATTTCATTTATTTTAAGTGTCGTTACAATGCTTTTTATCATATTTTTTAATAAAATCCCTTCTTATACAATTGTTTAAATGACATGTAAAATAATTGAGTTAGCTGCCCTCAACACAGCCTTAGAAATGGAATAAACAGAAACATTCGAAATCAGTCCGAGAAATTTCACTGACAACTCAATCCTTCTTTATTTCACATGGATTCTCAAGATTGCATGAATCAAAACTTCTCAAAACAAAGAGTCTGTGATTAATGAATAACGAAGAAAATAAACATGTCTTGAGAATTTCGGCTAAAAGTAGGGAGTTGTCCAAGCAAACGATAGCGCAAGTAGGAGATTGGATCCTGGGCGATGTATAAAGGAATAATCAAGCAAACGATTAGTCTGTTTTGATTTTTGTGTTCTGCTTTTATAAATGTTATTCTGTAAGCATTATGGCGATCGTTGCACAATTAACTGCAGCATCGTAAATCGTGCAGTAGTCATCATGGGTCGCTGGCTTTGCGACCCACACAGATCAATAGGTCAGTTTGTACACAAGTGCGGGATTATTGAGCGGAGAATAATTGTACAGTATGAAAGCACTTGCCTGTCAGGAAGATAATGTGTCTCTACTAATGCATGCGAGCACACACACACACACATATACACACACATATACATGCAATAGACACACGCACGCAAAGTGTGTGTGTGTGTATGTGTGTTAAATTTACCGGTAACTTTTTATAAATATATTATTTAAAATATCCAGGTAAATTGATTATCTTATCATTAATATATGCATCGATACATACATTCGGAGAGATGGATAATTTTGTCTTTTTGTCTTTTTTTAAAAATGTTATTTTTCAATAACTAAAAGAAAGTCAGAAATAACGTAGAAATTCATTGTAGAGTAACCACATTCGATATATATATATATATATATTACTAGTAATACTCGGTATAACACATGTATATCAAAACAACTTGTTACCCGAGGAAATAATTGGATTTATTATATATATATATATATATATATATATATATATATATATATATATATATCGAGCTGGGATGTAAGTTCGAATGCAAATATTAGTTATTTCTTTATAAGGTCATATTCGGCATTAATTAATAGATCAGACATTACTGTTTTGGGATGAAATTTATAAGATTTTCCTGTTAAAATTAGTTTTCAGTAAAATAACTTTCTCAAACACAGACTCTTATCGTTCTGTTCAGTATTGTTTACTTCCTTCTAAACCTTTTGTTAGTGTTTAACGTTAGCATCTTCATTATTTTATTATTTCCCCTTCCGACTTATATATACTGCATATTTTAGATGATTCCACTGTTTAATGTCTTCAAATGATGTGGTTTATGTTAGTTCGTACAATTCCTTTTGTGACAATCCAAGAGGTACGAAGAAGTTTCCTCTGTAAAATATACAAGGTCCATTGCGTCGAAGCCATTATCAATCACTCATCTTTGAAAATGCTGTAAGACAGTTGACATTTGTGACATGTTCAGTTTCCTTCAGTGATCAGTATTAGGTTTATCGGTCTATTAAGTCTTTCGTATACGCAGGCCGGTAGACGAAATTTATATTGTTAGGAAAGAAATATAGGGCGTCTAAAATCAAATATCTACAAAATAACATTTCGTGTAACAGAATATGTTTATAAATAAATATAAAATATAAAATTGGACACTGAGCTTAGCACAAAGTGACACCAGTCTGTTTCATCCTTGAACGCAATCCTCAGACCCTGTATGTTGCGTTTTGCCTCAACTATTTATATATGCCGACGAATAGTACATTATAGTTAGTAATGCCTATAATATTATCCGAACGATTATGAGGTAAGCAGTAACGGTTATGTTTCAAAGTATAATAAAAATATATATATATATATATATATATATATATATATATATATATATATATATATATATATATATTGTCTTAAGATGTGCTATGAGATAAAGTGCTCAATATCAGAGATAGAGCGTGTGTAAATATAAAAGTGAACATAGAAGTCAACACTTAAGGCGACAGTCTGTTTCATGCTAGATGCAATCCTCAGAGCACTCGTGGCCTGAGGATTGCATCTAGCATGAAACAGACTGTCGCCTCTAAGTGTTGACTTTTGTTTTCACATACACACACAAAATAATTAATAATAATTTTAAATTTACTATGGTTTACTCACTCCAAAGTTGCAACTCGAATCGGTGCATTTAATTGCACTTCCACCAGTCGAAGTGCAATTAAATGCACCGATTCGGAGTTGCAACTTTGGAGTGAGTAAACCATAGTAAATTTAAAAATTATTATTAATTTTTTTCACATTTTTTCAACAAGCGTCTTTGTAACTAAGATTATAAAGCTAAAATATCTAAAATAAAATATTCGTGAGCTTCACAATATTTTCCTAAATTGTTAAGATTACTGTGTGGTAAAAAACTATATATAAAGGTGTCCACTTTCTATTCGTCGAGTAATTTTTACAGCTATGCACCGTTTACATAAATTTGCCAAACATTAGACTATTGATAAATCTGTCAATACCTTATAAAATCACCCACGTTCATGTTAAAAAAAATATATTTCTAGGATATTTTAAACTAAAGTGAAGTAATATTTGTCTTAATTCAGATTAATTAAACTTTACATCAGTTATTCTTTCTCCAATACATTTTCAGAAAAGTATATTTTATGTTTTAAATATTTTTAAAGAAAGGGAATTATATTGTTTTGACAGATTTGTCAGTATAAATGATTTGTATTTGAAAGTACGTATATTCTACCAATTTCTATTATAAATGCTGTTTATGACTACGAGTAATTTCAATGTAATGTTTGCATATGTGTACGTTTGATTGTGGCTCAGGGTATAATTCTTTTGTTGTGAAGTGATAATCAAGACTTCGTCCATATTGTGAAACAAAAAACGTGAGCAAACGTCACATTACAATCTGCATAGAAATGACTCCATAGCGAAGCGTTGTTTCTCTAATACCTGCTGATTGCAATTAACTTGTGCTCGCTGTACAGGCAAGGGAGGTCAGAGAGTAGTTGACGGATTTCAAGGGATGACTATTAACAGTGAAATATTCGCCGTGCTGTGGACACGTATTGAGGCAAGTCGGCATACGGTAAGATGATTAGTTGCCTTTTGGATTACTAGATGAATTATTTAGGGATCTAGCGAGTTACTTTTATGGCCTGGCACCGTCCGTGTGTGTTGGTGGGATAATGGGGAAAGGCTTTCTTAAAGGGCGGTTAAAATAAAAGCCGTCTGCGTTTATCCAAGCTGGTTTTTACGTTGAAAAGGATTTTACTGCCAACTAGAAATTTCTGTTTTATCGATTTATTTATTAAAATTTTTTATCTTGTCACTTATTTACGGTTTAATTTGTTCCTTATTTTTTTAAAATTCTATTTATTTTTTAAATTAATTTTTCATTTTACTGTAAGGTTCACCCTGTACAAGACCCGAGGGCCACTCGAAGTAGAAATTTACGTTAAAGTTCAGTTTATTTTGGATTGGAGAAACATACCGGTTAAATTTAAACTTAAACAGGTTAAGGATGTAATGGTCGGAAACATCCTCTTGGGAGTCTGTTCCACATGACAGTTGTTCGCGGGAAGAATCTGTTTGAGTGGAACTTCTTACCGATGGAATACACAGGGAATGTGTGTGGTTTGCTACTATGTAAGTAGCATGGTGGGTTCTAGCCGTGAAGGTTAGATCTGACGCGACCGGGGAATTATTAGATTGGTGCAAAAATAATGACGTAACAATGTCGTTTTTTGACCTTAAAAATACGTCAAAAAACGACGTTATTACGTCATTATTTTTGCACCAACCTAATAAGTTCGTCCGAGCACTTTCTATGGTAGTAACGATAGAGCAGTGTGAGACTCGCCATATCCCACCCGTGAAGGATAGAAAGTAATTCTTCTTCAACAAGGACACGTAGACGCTTTGGACTCTATCAAACTGGAAAGTAGGGACTACTTCATTATATCATAGAAATTCCGATCATTTTTTTTTATCTTTCTTTTATGTCTCGTATAATTACCTATTTATTGTATTCTGCACAATACAAAGAAGGTCTAATATATATGTCACTGAAAAGTGTATTCAACATTAGGTTCTTAAAATGTGTTATATGCACCAGAGGAGATAACTCAATATTGTGGATAGAACGTTTGTAAATAAAAACAGTTTGAATATAGAAATCAACATTATCGTGATTGTTATTTACACGCCTTATATGATCATCAGACCACATTATTCTTCTTGTTTGGCCTCTACATACATAGGTAACTGGAAAGTGTATAAAGGAGGAAATCAGTTTTGCCTAATTGTCTTTTTTTAGCGTTACAGTTTAACATTATTTATGTTCCTTTCATTAACTGTGTTCGTTTTATTATTTATTATGTTTTGATTTGGTGGAGTTTTAAAACAGTTCTGGTGCAAGGGTTTCGTTCCCGTCTCTCTTCAAATTTATGAACCCCCTCCCCCTTTACAAATCTATGATGCGGGCCGTCACTCTATTATATCTCAATTTTTATAAGGTAATATTCATATAAAATACACATTTTATTTTAAACTAATTATGTACAATAATGTATCATATGCACTATAGGTGAACAATTCAACTAGAAACATTCAAAATGAATACAACGGATTTAAATACAAGTTAAAAAGATGTCGTAAAAGTTCATTACATCTTTGCGGCAATTTTTAACATCAATTTCAGATATTCTGTTTAAAATTGAATAGGTTAAACACATTCAACATTTTAGATAAAAGATACTGAATCATATGTAGTGTTTTCCGAGACTTAGAAAACAAATTCTTAGATCTAATGACAAAGAAAGTATATAGATATAGACATAATGAAATAACTGAAGAAAAATGAATGAGTAAAAAAATAAAATAACAGTGGATCTGTACAGTAGGCAACCAGAAATATTTTTAATAGAATGGAAATGTATGTAGAAAAACCAAATGTTGTTAAGATAGCGAGTGTCACAAAGTATTGCCCGAGACCTTAATCAGACCCCACCAAGATAGTAATACGCACCGGCTCCGTTATACAATAGTTCCTGCTAGCAAAAATAATTTGTTTTCAATTTTCTTTCATTTTCCTAGTTTTTAATCAATCCATATCTCATAACTCATCCCCTTACTTAAGCCAAAACAAAATCTACTCATAGTGCGTGATTTCTTATGTAAAATATCAAAATTGAAAGTGATGATTTGAAGTGAATAACTGATAGTAATATATGAAAAAGAACTCCAGATTACGAATTACAATTTTGATTTTTAGTTTTAATATTATAACAAATCACAGAATATGAGCAGATTTTGTTTCAGCTTCCAATTTAAAAAGGCGAAAAAGATCCTCCTTTTAGTCTTAATAAAATTTTATAATTATTTTTCTTTTTAAATTTGTGAATTGGAAGGTAAGAAATAAAAATGAAAAAAACATTCTTTATTAAATTTTTACTTATTCATTTTCATTAAGTTAGGCTATTATATTTATTTTTATTTACTTTCTTCGGCTTTAAAGATTAGCCTTTCAATTGTGGTTTATTAGTTATGTATTAGGCATTCTCCAGTCTTTGGAGTCGTGATGTGGTTG
>CAHIKZ030000380.1:3465000-3485000 GCA_903632075.3 Acanthosepion pharaonis | reverse complement strand
AAATGAACAGACAGAGATAATTGATAGATCGATATAGATAGAGGGTGGCTTGATAATTAGGTAGTTACATGGTAGTTGTATAGATGGACAGGTAGGCAGGTGGTAGACAGATGGATAGGTAGAGAGGTGGTTGATCAACTGATGGATAGGTATGAAGGTGGTAGATAGGCAGATATGCAGGTAGATATATATCAAGGTGGTAGATAGATAAGGAGCAGACGGAGATGATAGGTGAATAGAATGGACTTAGATAAAATAGACTGAAATCAATAAAATAGAAAGAGATAGAATAGCCTGAGAAAGATAGATAGAATAGGCTCAGATATATATATATATATATATATATATATATATATATATATATATATATATATATATAGAGAGAGAGACAGACAGACAGAGGGAGAGAGAGAGAGAAATAGATAGATAGATAATATGTTGTATTGTATCTATTTATATATATATATGGATAGATAGATAGATAGATAGATAGATAGATAGATAGATAGATAGATAGATAGACTGAGATAGAAAGAGAGAATAGAAAGGAAGAATAGTCTCAGATAGAGAGAGAGATAAATAAATAGAAAAATAGACTGAGATAAAAAGATAGATAGAATAGGCTCAGATAGAGGGAAAGAGAGATAAATAGATAGAATTGACTGAGATAGAAAAATAGATAGAATTGGCTCAGTTAGAGGGAAAGAGATAAATAGATAGAATTGACTGAGATAGACAGATAGATAGAATAGGCTCAGATAGAGAAATAAATAGATAGATAGAATATACTGAGGTAGTTAGAATCTACTGAGATATATGGATATGTATAGACAGAACAGACCGACACGGATAAAGTAGAATGGTGTACACATATTGATTGATCGATCGATAGATAGATAGATGTGAAAGGACTGAGGTTGAAGTCACTGCTACAGATAGATACAAACATAGAAGACATTGGCTTAATCGATGGATCGTTAGATATGAAGACTGAGATAGCTATCTTGCAAAATAAGAATATGGTGAAATGAAAGCATGTGAATGAAATACGCTGTATAAGATTGTGTTGAAGAATTGAAATGAAAATCAGAAAACTGGAAAAGGCATATTTTCGACCGCAGAATAACATTAAATCCGAATGAAGAAAATCTGTTCCATTCTTAATTATTGTCCAACGAAAAAAAAACTTTCATTGGATTCAGTCTTGGCCGAGACGTTTTATGGAATATTTTCTCAGTATTTTGACATTTTCAGTGAAGATGTAATCAAAATATGCCAACAGTTTTGATTAATTTCAGCTTTTTTTTTTGACACTGCATTATGGAGCCGCCAAAATCTCATCAGCTTGGAACTAATCCAAACATACTCAATTTTCAGAATTTAACTTCCGTTGCATATATTTAAAGTGCATAATGCAATATACACACAACATTACACACATTTATGTATGAAAGAGGAGGTGCTGAAAATTTATTTCCGCGATCCCTGTCGAAAGTTCAAAGATGTGACCAAATATACAAATTATATATATATATATATATATATATATATATATATATATATATATATATGCGGGTGTGTGTGTGTGTGTGTAAAATCTAAAAAGTGACCATTAGGCTAGGGATAAACTGATGAACACATATGTGTGTGTGTGTGTGTGTGTGTGTGCGTGCGCGCGTGTACTGGCTATCTACCCTGTTTCGAGTATGGCTACTAGTTTCTTATATAGATGGAATAACTTGTAACTCAGTGGGGGTTATAGGGATAGACACTTGTACAACATGAGTTCCACAGATGCCTCCAGACGCAAGATTGCATTTTATAGTTGTCCTTCTGAGAGACTGGTGCCCATCCAAGGCTAAAGAGCCCAGTCTTCCCTACTATTTAAGTCATAAATTAAAGGATAAAGATCGATTCATACCCTTTCTAAATATATTTACGCAAAAGGGAATGTAGCAGACTAGACTCTAATTCAATCACTGCTTTATATATATATATATATATATATATATATATATATATATATATATATATATATATATATATATATAGAAAGAGAGAGAGAGAGAGATACAGAAAGACAGACAGAGAGTAGAAGTTTTAATTTAGATTAATTTGCCCATTCTTTTCTTAATAAATCACTCTTTGGAAAAATGTATTGCCTCAAGTGTTTAAGTAGGATTGACAGGGTGGGAAAATTGTTATTATTTCAAGCCGAAATCGTTTGTCTTGCAGATATTCATCTAAGTCTCGTGTGTGCATACACAGAAACACACACACACACACACATATATATATATATATATATATATATATATATATATATATATATATATATATATACATAAACACTTTAAGGAAATATAGTGTTCTTGTTGATTTGTTTACATATAGGCAGATAACAAAAGAAAGCAGGCTATAGCTGATTTACTGAAAACAATTACATAAATACAAGTCTATAAATGTGGCGTGTGTTTAGAAAATGGTAACTAATCTAGAAAATAGTAGAACTGAAATAATGTGGGAATGTTCCAGATAAAAGATATCCAATTCTTTGCTTTTGATGAAAAATAATGTATTTTCTCCAAATATTACATCATTATATAACTTTTAAATGCATCATGTTGAAACACCGGTTACGTACGATCACCAAAGTTAAGCAACGTCGAGCTTGGTCAATACCTCTATTATGGGTGACCGCTTGGGAATACCGTGTACTGTAGGCTACGATGTGCAGGTGGTGTAATGGATAATGGCTCGGAAATGTTAATCAGAGAAACTAATTTTAATTTCCGCTGGGTTTGTTATATTCACTTTCGCGCAAATACCATTGGGAAAGTTATGAATCCTACTCTTCTGTCTCCAGCTATGGGTTAATTAGTAAGACGAATCACTAAACCATTATTATCTCCCCAAAACCAAAAAAGAAATTTTATAAAATATAAATATTTTCTGGCTTTAAATAAATGACAAATGGTTAATAAGCCGTAGAAAACGAACGAATCAATTTTCAATGCACGTAACGGAACATTGCTATGATTATCACATAAGTTAAGCATTATATATTGGAAATTTCAGTTGAAAATTCAGTGTCACTGTTCTGTCTGTTCCTCCACAACCGTAAACACATTTGTGATAATTTTTCCAGTCAATGCATTTGTCCTTCCACCGAATCATACAATAATTTTGAAAGCAAATCAAAACTTGGAAAATATGTAGATCGTGCTAAATATCAGGATATATTCTACGATCTGCCGGCCCTGGTTGGAGGTGGGGTTCTGCGGAATAAATGGCAAAACTTATAAAAAAAAAACAAAGAATTCTCCAATTTAAGTGAAAATTTCATTACATATTCATTAATTATTTACTTTTATTATGAATATTTTTTCATTAACAAAACTGAGATGTTTTTTGTAATAACCACCAATATTTTCTTTAATAAATTTTATTCGAAAAGAATTTTTAAGCCGCAAATGTTTACATTTCCATAAATATTAATCGACAGCGCATCTCTTCTGAAAATAATTTTTTTACAAATATTCAAACACAACACAAACGGGACTGTTTACAAAATTTGTTTTAAAAACAGTATTCCAATTTTTGAGAAAAAAAAATTCATGTGTTGAAATCTTTAAACATTTTTATATTTTAAGCGATCATTTTTCTCGGTTTTATCTTTCTAGAAATGTAAAAATATGAATAGAAAATTTATTTTGGTTACTAGCCGTGGACTTCTGGTTAGTATTAGTAAAAACAAAAAGTTAGTGGATGATCTCAGTATAAAATAAATGAGTACCGTCTTTTATTACCCACTTAATTGAATTTAAAGAACTGCTCAGAAAGAAAACTGTAATTTAAAAAAAATAAGCAGTACTAAAATAAGCATTTTGCCTCCCTCTTCAATCGGCATGCCACCCCCACCACCCCCCAAGCGGTTGAGAGGTTCGAGTTAGTAATCAATGACCCTGTAGATTATTATAGTTCATGACTGACAATATCTCAGGTAGAAAAAGGACTAAAAGCAAAAAATAAAAAACGCTTCTGACACTAGTCCTTTTGGAGGTACCTGCGTAGTACGTACTACACCGGCCATTTAGATACACGATGTATATTATTCGTTGATGGCGGACAATGTAATGTCAGTTTAAAAATATTTTTTACAAAAATGGCCGATGGTCATAAAACAGTACCAAAAAATAACAGAGACCCCGACGGGGCCACAAAAATGTGCCCCACCCTAGTCATTGAATGTCCTTATGTATGTCATGAAGTCAGCCATACTCATGCTGTGTTTTTTCGCCAGATATCTCGTGGGCAGGAAAGCAAAAATTTAAGTTAGTGGGCACTTGGCCAAACTTCCATTTTCTAACTGATTTGGATTTTCCATGAGTTGTAGCTGAATACAGTTAACTGCAATCTTGACAGGATCTAATCTTCAAAAATATAGAATACATGAATAAGGAACAGGTGAGGTCGATTCGGTGTGTTTCTGTCGTGTTTATCGGATTAACGCGCAGGATCTTCTAAGATCTTTATTATCAAAACGGTCTTATACATTTTTAAATATTCTCCTGACAGTTTTTTTAAAGTCTGTAGATTACCACCAGTCCACAACGGTCTCTGTGGATGAATGATTGAGAGGCATTTTGAAAAACAAGGAAAAACTATTGATAGAAAGAAAAAAATAATTGAAACAAAGTATCATGAAAGATTCGAGTAAAAACATATTGATAGTTACAACACGTTCCCTTTTTATATATATAGTGGTACGAACAGAAAAACATTAAAACAAAATTCTTTTTCCTCTTTGAAAATTTTTTTGAGCCCGCTAAAATCTCTTAAAGAATTGGGTTTATTTTCATAAGACAAATACAGTTTTTACTTATTCATGAATCTTTTGCAAACAAAATGCAAGAGTGATTTTGAGCGAGTTATCTTGCTTGTTTACTTGTAATTGGCCAACTCTCTTATTAAGTCCAACTTCTTCTGAAGATAAAAGGAATACATCGAAATATAAACATGCGATAATTTGTTTTCGAGTCAAATCCTTAGCAACATTGAAAACAACGCTGGAATAAAAAAAAAACAAAAAAACAAATTTATTTGAAACTGTTAATGGACATATCGCACACATTGCATTGGATGGTGCATGATGCAATTGTTTCATGTTTTATCTCATCAGCATCGACATAATAAATATGTCTCGAAGTTTGATAAAGAATTGGGTGAATAAGATTTTGAAGAATAGTTTTTTTTCATAAATTACTTACCTACTCAGAAAGCTGCAATATAAAGTAAACTATGACATTAAGTGGACGCGCGGGGACGCACACGCATACGTACACACATACGCGCGTGCACAAACAGACATACACACATTCGCACATACAAATACACGCGCACACACGCTCAATCTGTCACTCTCTCACACACGCATATACAGTATATATATATATATATATATATATATATATATATATATATATATATATATATATATATATATATATATATATAACATATATATGTGTGTATGAAGTGTGTGAACATAGAAATCAATACTACATTGTGGCTGACATTTTCCCGCCTTAAACAATCATGAGAGCATGAGATATAACTTTTAAAATTCATTTTATAATGAAATATGAAAAAATAACAGTATAAAAAGCATAAAGTTTTAATTTTTATGACTAAATTCGATATTGTAATAGCACCCTTTGTAAGTATATATATTCTTCTTGGTGTATTCTTGTGGGTGAGTGTGTTTGCCAGTATATATATATATATATATATATATATATATATATATATATATATATATATATATACGAATTCAACAGATCATCGCTTCACCAAAACAAGTTAATTTTCAACAAAAACTTTAAAACGCAATGTAAGTTGTAACGTACCATTTTAATGCGTGTAAACATTTGAAAAGACGACCCCATAATTTAACTATATGGGAACTGTTGTGAAAGAATTATTTTTGTTATTAAATCTCTATGTAAAGAAATATGTATACTTTCCATTTAAAATGGATTCATGACCGAGTGGTTAGACATTTTTTTTTTTGTTTTGGCCATGAAACTCAGGTTCGAATATTACCATTGTCGTTATGTTAGGATGGTGTCTCAGCGTGCATCACCTTTACAAGTGCCAGAAACCACGGGTTAACCTAAAGCCATGAGATCTAGAGCTATTCTGATGGTTATGCGAGTAACCATTCGATCAGCTCAGTTGGTCACAAGGTATCGCGTTTGAGCGTTCTTCAAGCTTCTGATTACCTCTCAGAAATTGTAAGTAAGTTCCGCTCAACATAGTTATCACAAATGCAATGTTGAACGAACAATGTGACGGAGCAGGTAACTACAATAGGAATTACCTCATCGCCTTAGTAGACGGCTGTTCTCGGAAAACGTAAGTAGCCGGGCTTCATATAAAAAAATAATTTTAAATATATGTATTTAAAACTTGTGTGGAAAATTTAACCGAATTTAATTTTTTTAGTTTTATTTAATAGTATTTTTTTGTAACTAGTTAAATAAAAAGGCAAAACTAAGATTCCTGAATATACATATTTCATAATAAAATAACGTTTTTTTTCTTTTTCATTTGTTATACGTTGCTACTTCAAAAAGTAAGAGTCGCCTACGTGATGCTAACTCTTATGATGACGTAAATCACTTGAACGTTTTCTTTTTAATAATAGTGATAGAGGAGAATCACAAGTAATCGGGAACGATGTTTTCAATGTACTAATTTTGTTCAAACTAGTGATCATGTCAGATTATGCGCTCACTAGCAGAAACTATAACTAATGTACGTTCAACATAGTTGTAGTATAAACCAATTTGGCTCTGTGGCACTTGACGAAACATAAATACGCCTGAACAGGTATACCCAGAGACATGTAGCTAGCGATATATATATATATATATATATATATATATATATATATATATATATATATATATATATATATATTAAGCGTTTCATCCCCATGCAAAGCGGGAAACCACTAGCATGCAAGGGGTTATAGAGAGTTGTAGCGAGAGCAAAGAGGAGTGATAGAGGAAAGGATGAAGAGAAGGATAGGGGATAGATCAAGGCATCTGGATATATTATTCAATAAGATATAATAATATTCAATAGTTATTGATGTTCGACTCAAGTGTTTGTAATTTTTCAGTCACTCGTCAGGACTCAACAATATAAAAAAAAAATAAACAAAGATGACTGACTGAAATGTTTGCATATTTCCCGTTAATAGAAGTTGCTGTTGAAGCTCAGGTAGACATTCACAGAATGCTGATGTCCTTGGTAGTCTGTCCTTTTGGAAGGTTGGTATAACATAATAATCCTTCGTCCATTTGGCCTTTTGCCACAGTGAGTTAAGTTTAGTGAATAATAATTGTCGCTGTACCCTTTTGGGATTCATTGAGCGAGCAGCAAGTGCAATAGATATACATTTTTCTTCATTCGTTTGCCAGTGGAATGGGATCAAAGTGTAGTATCTTCAATTTTTATCTTAAACGATGTACAACTTTTATCTCTAACGTCTTTAATGTGCCAGTCTTACGGGAAAATCACGTTGAAACACCGGTTCTGTTAAGATCACCGAAGTTAAGCAAACATCGAACCCGGTCAGTATCTGGACGAGTGAACGCTTGGAAATACCAGCTGCTGTAAACTTGGAAGTGTGGATGGTGTAACGATAATGGCTTAGGATTAGAATTTGGAGATTCGTTATATTTACTTACGTACAAATACATTTGGGAAAGGTTTGAATATACATCTTCTCCCCCATTTATGGGTTAACTAGTGGGACTTGTATCAGAAAATTATTACTATCTCTAAAAAATTTCTTACTATCTAAAAAAATGTCTGGCTTTAAATAATCTGCAAAAGACTAACCGTAAAAAAGCAATCAATTTTTAACGTACCATAACGCTTCAGACCTTATGTAATTATGGCTCTCAATAACTTCCTATCATCTATTTAGTACTGTTTGTTTTTTTCCTGTTTTCCTTCTTTTCTGTTCAGCCATCCATTTCAGTTAGTCAGTTATATGCCATGCATGATTGAGGCTTAGGCGATCATGTATCTTTCGATATATGACTGAAGAGGCAGATTTTTTTTACCGCAGTAGGTTTCAATTTCTTTCTGCGGTAGAGCAGTTTCCATCCAAGGCTATAGAACTTGGTCTATCCTGCTATTTACCTATAGCTGTGGGGAGAAGAAGAGGATTCATACCTTTCCCAAGGGTATTAACACGAAAGTGAATGTAATGGAATCGAGTGGAATTCGAACTCGGCTCTCCGATTTCTCAATCCATAGGGCCGAATTCGAGAAGCTTAATATCTAAGTTACTAGTTATTTCTTTCTCTAACTCTTGTCTTCAATTCTCCCGGTCAGTGTACAATTTTTTGAGGCCCCTTTTCCACGTTATTTGTCCCAGCTGTCTTTTTCTGATTCAGTTATAAATTTCCCTTTCATTTAAACATCCTCTTTGCTCACATGTTCTGGCTATGGTATTCTCATCATCTTTCTTTTGAGCAACATCTTTGCTGCCTCATGTATTTCTACCCCTCTGAAGAAATTACCCATAATTCACTGACATATAGGTAAAATCTTATTACAAACCAATCCGGCATTGTTTTCTTTGTTTTACCTTCACGTAAGGACCATGGAAACTAAGTGTATATCTTCTTTTTTATGTGCTGTCTCTCCTCAGGATGTAGGCGATCATGGCGCTCCACAACTTCGTATCCCTTGTATCTTTTAATTAACTTTATATTTTATTATTTCTCCTAATCTCTGTTTAGCTATCCATTTACTCAAAATTCACAAAGTATAGGATGGTTATGAAAAGAATGATAATTTTGCATTTAACAAAGAACCTGAATTATTCTTCTTGTTATAAATATCGCTAATACATTGAGACAAGGTTCAGGTTATTTTAATTCATACCTAATAGAATTCTATTCTATAGAATGTATACCTTCTTAATTTATAAAGTATATAATGAAGGGGAAAAGGATCGATAGTGATTTGAAACAAACAATGCTATCTGAATCCAATTCAACATCTGCCCGACGCCAGCTCGGAGTGATCTTCACGTTTTCATGGCACAAGGAACAGATGGTCCCCCAGACATATTCACAGCTTGTTTTTGACGTGGCTGTAAAATATGGTCGTGCGGATTAGAGAAATCAACCTCGAAGGCTTAAGGAAAATTTCTGGGGGTTCTTTTCCATGGAAATGCATCTTTTGCTCTTCTCTGGTGCGCATTCGTGATCGTTGGAATAAAAAAAAAATTAGATGGAGCATGGTAATAAATATAAAATATGAACCAATCGTCACTGCTTCTACGGATGATTTTTTCTTTTTTATGAATAAAATAAAAATTAGATATTGGTGGGAGAACGGTTATTAGCACTGAAAATGAAGTCAACGGACCAAGTTCAAGTTATGGCTGTTTATATTTATTTTGCAAGAATATCCACGGAAAAATCATCAATCTTTCAGAAACAAAATCAACACTAATACTATCAACGTGTTCGTTTTTTGGTAGAGATTTCCATAAGAACAAACAATATTAAGTCAATCATACCCTATTTACATTGTTCGGACTATCGTTCTAGTTTTGTTGCCATATATATCACAAAGTTTCGGCCGTTGTACGCTCCGGCCTTCTTCAGGTGGATTGGAATATCGAAATGAACCTTTTATTTCGCTCGCTGGGGTAGACTGTTCTAGTTTCACGTGCCATGTCTAATGGATGTCAGTTATCAGTTATCTCCTGTTAATTCCCTTCCCCTTCTTTGGGTCCTGTCACTGGATCTAACAAACACCTTTATCCACAGTGTCATGTGTCCTTGAGGAACTAGAACAGTCTACCTCAGCGAGCGAAAAAAAAGGGTTCGGTTCGAAATTCCGACCACCTGAAGAAAGACGGAGCGTACAACGGCCGAAACATTGTGATAAATATGGCACCAAAGATGAGGACGATAGCCAGAACAATGTAAATAGGGTACATAATACCTCATCTCAGAAATAAAGACAGATACTATGTCAAACTTGGCACGTATTCGTTAGTTGAATTTATTTCTGAAGATTTCATTGATTAATTTTCCAAATATGGGATTAATACATGCATGCAACGATGATATATTGAAAAATAAATATATTTTATCGGTACCAGTGCCATATTATTTAGTCAACGTCATAGAAATTACGCCCTCCTGATAAGGTAATTACATAAGCTTACTCTAGATTATTTCTCTCTGAATTTCTGAGATAAGGAATTATCATTATTTACATTATTCATATTCCGATTATTGTCCTCATCTTTGTTGTCGTTATCACAACGTTTCGGCAGTTGTAACCTCAGGTCTTCCTCAGGTGTATATAGATCTGGATAACCTACAATGAATTCTGAACTCTATCTTTTATTTAATCTACGGGAGTAGTTTGTTCTCGTTTCACTGTTCTACAGATATTGTCTAGTTCTTTTATTTATTTATTAATATTTAATTATTGCTTGAAAAGAAAGAAAATTATTAATTTTCGGCTACAAAAATAATGCAAAAGGAAAAATAATACATTTGAATGAAATAAATGTTGGGTAAATTTTACTTAGGAAGGTTTTGAGGGATATGTACAATATATTCGTGACAATTTTCATGACATCTAATATTTATCGGATAATTAAAAATACACGGTGAGTTAAAATTATATTAACACTGGTATGAGAGGTTCAGTCAAAATTATGTTAAAACTAATACTAGAGGATTCATTTATTCAGCGTTTACTGAAATACACCTATCCACCAGCATGATTGATGAACAAAAACCAGCGATCAACAATTAAGTGCCTTGACACACATTTTACTGGGAATGTTTGATATTACACCTTTTATTCTGTCCTTAATTTCTTTGATTTCTAACTTTTTTGCTATACACGCGATCCTTTATCATATCCCATAGCCAGAAATCCCAGGGTGTAATTGGCTCATATTTCTTTACAACTCCAACGGTAACTTCAAATGCTTACTTACAAATGACGCAAGAGTTTGCATTGATAACATAACCCTACAAATCAAACGAGCAGTTTATTTCCAACAGGATGGTTCACCGCCTTATTTTGTCCGTACTGTTCGCGTTTGTCTCGATCAAAGTTTCTTAAATTGTTGGATAGGTCGCAGCGGACCTTTGGCATAACAACCACACTCCCCTGATCTGATACTGGTGACTTCTGGTTATGGGGTATGATAAAGTATTGCGTGTATGGCAAAAAAGTTAGAGACATCGAAGAACTCAAGGACAGAATAAAGGGTGTAATATCAAATGTTTCCCGTAAAATGTGTGTCAAGGCTCTAAATTGTACTGTATATCGCTAGGTTTTGCGCACCAATCGTGCTGGTGGACAGGTGCTGACTATTCACTAAACTCTGAATGATCCCTCAATAGTAGAAGATCAGGATTGTCCATTGGGTCCGAAAAAGATTTTTGTTTAGTAATTTATCAGGCGTAAAAGAAAATCTAAAGCAATATGGTTACCGCAAGTCAGGGATTGTGTTCAAAGTCAAAGAAAGAGAAATAAGGCTTTCTTTTTTTTTCTTCGCGTTTTTTGGTTTTACAAATATACATGCTAATCATAATGGTACTTATTCGTAGGACAACAGATCATGGCAATTCTTTTTAAATGGAGAGTGGTACTAAGAGTTATATCCCTACGGTGTTGCCTATAATAACATTATAGTTTAGCCTATTTATTTTTATTATTAGCTTATTTTATCACAATGTTATAAGTATGAGTCAAACAGTAATGCTCGAAGTCACTAGTAATGGTCAGCCATACTAGGTAGCTAAGCATTATATTATATCTTTAAATTCCTTGGGGAACATAGGGCCCCAAGTTACCGTTACGGTTTCTGTAACAAACCAATTTTTAAGTGAGTAGGTTGTTAGCCTACTGCATAACCCCCAACCTGGAAGATCAGGTTTTGATTTCAGATTTGTCCTTCTCCTAGACCAGTTGCTACTCAAGGCTATAGAGCCCACTCTGACGTGCTATTTACACATAGCTGGAAAGAAGGGGATTCATACTTTTCCCAAGGTTATTAGCAGGTAAGTGAATGTAAAGGATTCGACTGGAATTTGAACTCGAATCCTCAATCCGAGCCGATATCCATTACTCCGCCGTGCTTCCTCTAGCTAAGCATTACCCAACTCTGAAAAGCCTCAGCAGCGTAATTATCATAAATACACTATCATTTTTAACGTCTATAAAAATAATCAATGGTTAGAATAAAATACATATTAGATGTTGTATTAATGAAAATTTAAATTACAATGTTTTAGACTATCGAGAAATAAGGATTGTTAAAAAAAAATCTGAGAGACTGTAGATAATGTGTATATAAAATATTTACCTTTTCGTGGTGGTTACTTTTGTTTTGTTTTGCTATAATGATAGGAAATTCGATAAGAAACACTTTTATTATTATTTAACTTTTATTAAAACCTCTCAAACCGAACAAAACATCAATGGAGTATTCGAACCTAAATGTTTACAGATATTTAAAACGAATAAGCAGTTATTGAGAAACATATTTCTCAAAGACAGGTAACCGTAAACTATTTAGCCCATCTTCCCCTACACAGAAATGTTGATACCTCGTCAACTTCGAAACATTCACAAAAATATCAATAATTATTTTTTATTTAAAAGTAGGAATTACTTTACTCTTTCCTTCATTATTGTTACTTGATAAGATTTGACAAAATTCATTTTAGATTTACGTTCTTTTTATTCGTTTTCAATTTCTATTTCCCTTTTTATACTAGACGTCCTTAGTCGAATAATAATAATAATAATAATAATAATAATAATAATAATAATATTTAATTTGTTTTTTTCTAATTTGAAGAAGAAAATCCAAATAAATAAGTAAATAAATAAATAAATATTCATAATAATATCAACAACAACTGATTTAATTTAATAATTTAATAATAATATCAACAACGTTACTAATAATAATATCAACAACAGCAATAATTTAATAATTTAATAATAATAAATAATAATCAAGGTACTCTTTGATTATTTTGCATATCACTTATAGCATTAACCAGAAAATATTTCAGAATGCGGTTACAAAATAGCTCAAAAGAAAATAAACCATCTATTTTACATGGATGACTTAAAATTGTATGCTAGGAATGACAATGAGCTGGAAGGTCTTCTGCAAACTGTAAAATGCTTCAGTGAAGACCTATAATGAAATTCAATTTTGATAAATGTGCTAAAGCTAAAGTTTACGAGGATCGCTAAACAAACTTCCTCTATTAGTTTAGACCCTGCTGTAAATATAAAAGATTTAGAACAAGGAGAAGCTTATAAGTAAATATTTCACCATAAGAAAATGAAAGAAATAGTGCAAAGAACAAGGGTACGACTGGTATTAAAAACTGAATTGAATTCTCAGAACAGAATTATGGCCATAACCTTGCCATCCCAGTGGTCCAAATATAGTTTCAACATCTTGAACTGGACTCTAAATGACATCAGAAAATGGATTCTAAACAAAAGCTTCTTTCTATATAAGATGCATCATCCAAAAGGCTGAACCGTTACATACCCCGTAAAGAAGGTGGAA
This sequence comes from Acanthosepion pharaonis, assembly GCA_903632075.3. NCBI lineage: Eukaryota > Metazoa > Mollusca > Cephalopoda > Sepiida > Sepiidae > Acanthosepion > Acanthosepion pharaonis. Next base: position 3,471,334 of record CAHIKZ030000380.1, on the reverse strand, counting down.
GAGGTCTTATTCAGCTAGAATCAATTGGCTTACTAACAGGAAACAACAAAATGACTGGATGATAAAATTAGTGAAACAACATGAAAACAGAAAAAAAAATATTCAATAATAAAAGAAGGCAGTAAATACAAAACAACATTTACATTTAGTAATTCTGTAAAATCAAAACAGAAGCCAAGAACCAACTATTGCAGCAAAAGATATGAAAAAAAAGCCAATAAAGCCCTTGAACAGATGAAACAACGCTGGCAAGATAAACCTCTGCATGGCCAATATCCAGAACGTGCAAATAAACCAGATGTTGATAAAGTTAATACTCATTGGTTACGAGCATCTGGATTAAAGTCTGAAACTTTTATTCTTGCAGCGCAAGACCAGAGTCACTCAAATATCATCATTTTGGATCAAAATGCAGGTTCTGTGACAAATACCAAGAAACAATAGACCATCTAATCTCAGGATGTTCTAAAAATAAAATGAATATAAAAATCGTCACGATAGAGTCAATACTTACACTGACAATGTGCAAAACTTTGGAAAATGTGTAAGCAAACACTGGTAACATCGGCCAGCGCCGGTTACAGAAATAGAAGATGTCACCATTCTATGATTATACCATCCACACAGACAGAAAAATTGAAGCAAATAGGCCGGACATTAAAAACCAGAAAGAAAAAACTTGCCTACTAATTGATATGGCTTTGTCAACAAAATACAAAGACCTGAAATTGAAATAGAAAAAATGTGAAATTGAAAATAAGAATAATACCAGTGGTAATAGGTGCAATTGGAATTATAAAAATGGAACAAAAACAACACATTGAAAGAATCCCTGAAACCCCCAGCTTAAGAGACATACAGAAAAAGCAGCACACACTAAGGAGAACTTTGTCTATGTAACGCTAAGGAGATAAAAAAAAAAAAAAAAAAATTAACATGAAATGTGGCCGCAACAACACACAACCTGCCTTAATCTTTCCGCAGACTTGGTGGGTAGTGTGTCCATAGCAGAAATAATAATAATAATAATCTAAAATAATAAAATAATAATTCTTGACCAGAGTTGTCTGATTACATAGCATCACATCTTTTTGCATCTTGTAATAGAAAAAAATAGTCTCTTGAAGTCTCTGGTAAACTCGTACTACACAAAGGAACAACAACAACAACAACAACAACAACGACGACGATAATAATAATAATAATAATAATAATAATAATAATTGTGAAAAACAACGCAAATGAAAAAACCTGGAGATGGAAGTAGACAAGAATGTGGCTCTTAAAACTAAAATTCTTCTTGTTGTCGTTGGCACTTTGAGCTAAAAAAAAGGAAATCTGACCAACAAATTTTCATCTCTCCGACAAAAAAAGTCCATTTTCATCTCAAGAGCTTTGTCCCTTTGTTGGTTTTTAATCGCTGCATTTATTTTAATGAAGTGGAAACAACAAAAATTACATCCTTCACTTACCATTATGATCCTATATGTGATTATAAAACAAAGGTAAGACAAAAAGGAAATATTTTAAAATAATAATAATTAGAAAGATTTCGTAAATAATATAGGTAATAATAAACCTATTAAATATAATTAACACAGCTTTTTTGAATTTGTTGACATCATTATTGAGGAACGACGTGTTTCATGAGCAGTAGTAAGGGCATTGATATTTGATTGGAGATTTATGATTTTTATTCGGCAGTCAGGGCGATTTATTTATCAGCTCCCTTTTGAACTTCAGATATTTATCGACCATTTGGATAGTCACATCGACCCCAACCCAGGGATCGGAATTGGCCACTTTCGGTCCAACCTGTTCTAGGAACTGAAGAGATATGGCGTATAAAGAGATATGGTATTTTATGTCCTCGACAAGGATATGTGTAATTAACGGTTGTTCACAAAGCCATTCCGACAAACTTATTTAAATTTTGACAGCGTGTCCTACTGATGTGACCTTGAGCCAGACTGGACAAAGTTTAATACGAATACAGTACCCTTGTTCTTTTGTGTCACAATAGAAAATGCTTCAGTAATTTGTCTACGCCTTTCTGGGGGTTTTATATTTCTCCTTTTTATCCTATCTCTTTAGGATGTGATCTCAGAAAAGAAAGAAAAAAAAACATGCTACGAAAATTTCTTTCTTTCGATAATCTTTCGTAACTCCTCGTCATAGAATGTGTAACGCTTTATGGTTGTCCAATATATTAGGGATTTCTAGAGTGACCATAGTTGCTCACGTGAATCAAGGTTTCTATCAATATGCCCTTGTCTCGTTACTCGCAATAAATATTTTGGCAATCTGCGGTTTATTTTTCTGACACAGGTAAGCTATACAATTATCTATGATTGATTACACTGGTGCAAATGGACCACCAAAATGTTATTTTTCTAGTAGCTTCAGTTTTACACGAATTAAGACTCGCTCTCATTTGAACTAATATCCAATATAACTAATTACTATGTTTGCTTAGTTTGGCTTAAGTTCATAAGTGTAGAGCAGCGAAACTGTTATACGAACAAGAGTCTGCGGGACAAGATTGCTTAAATGTATTTTATACCAAGCCGATTTATATATTTAATAGAGAAACAAAGTATTATTATTCCTATTCAAAAGTAGACTTGAATTTAATAATATCGATTTTTTTTTACATTTACTGCAAATTTACGGGCGTAATACGCAAAATTAAATTCAGGCTAGAAATTTTGTAAAAAGAAAAAAGTTTATCATCATCTTGCGGCCTCAGCCGAGATTGAACTCACCAATACTTTGATTGGCGTAGTTCATAATCTTGTCAAATAGCTGAATTCTTGATGTTTCGCTAGGGCTATCAAGGGTGTTTTTATCGTGACAACATCACTAAATGGATTGCCAACCAAGGCCCAGAGAGACTCCATTCACCCTCCTCTAAGAGCAGGTTTGAATTCAGAGTTTCCATCTCCTAGATCAGTTGCCATCCAAGGCTATAGAACCCAGTCTGTCCTGCTATTTACCCATAGCTGGAGGGAGAAGAAAGAGGATTCACACCTTTCCCAAGTGTATCAGCACGCAAGTGAATGCAATGGATTCGACAGGAATTCGAACTCGGCTCTCCGATTCCTCAATCCAAGCCGCTATCCATTACTCCACCGTGCCACCTCAAGTTTATAATACGCACAGCTTTTCCGAATTTTTAACAACTAAGTTGATTTAACTATTGTTCAATATGTTTCCAGGTTCGTATCGACCAAAAATAAAGAAATAGATACGCTATTGTTAATACTAAGAGCCACACCAGATAGGAAGTTGTGGAGAGACATGAGCATCTATAATCTGAAGGGATGCGGAACAAAGCAGGAGAAAAGGAAGTGAGTTCGATTCTTACTGGATAAGCCATAAAATGTAGACATTAAATAACTAATAAGAGATTGGTATGTCGTAAAATCAATCAAGCCTAAGCATTTATACAGTTTATATTATATTTAAAAGCACAAAATCTACACATTATTTAGAGTAAATAAATTTATATGTTCAAACAAAAATCTATCCAACTTGCAGCGAAAATGAATACAGGCTTGGTAAAAATATAAGCAAACACATATTCCAGAGTCTAGTGGTTATTTCGCTGTAAAATTCTTCATTGGCAGCTGCATAATATCTACGAATAATACTAAACACACACGCACAAAAAGAAAACAGATCCAGTATTTTGTTAATCATTTATACTCTATATTTCACATTACTTAGTTTGGATTACAGATAAGTAAACTGAAAATAGAATACGCTGCGCAAGAGGTAGTTTCGCACAACACCGCAAGTTACTACACAATCAAAACATTATCCTAAAAACTCAAGTCATGTTTTTAAATAACATCATCAGATTGAGATTTTCTTATTTCTATTAAAACCTTTTTTGCGTAATATGGTTTCTCAAGTCCAGTAACTGTTATTGCTCATTCCAGTATTTTGTTTGAAGTAATGAGTAACATCATTTTGATTATTGTCAATATTTCCTAATCTTGTTAAATGTTCGATCCATTTTAGATGTTCCTACTTTTGAAAGTTCTCCAGTGTTGTGATTTCTGTTATTTAGTACAGTTTTCTGTGAATTTAGATTATTAGCCCATAAGCTACGAAGAAAAATTGTAAAACCTATAGGTTCATTTGTTCGAAACCATGTTTAACTATAGATATAAGAAAGCCGCTGTATGCATCTCACAGTTTAGATATTTCTGAACAAATTTGCTGCAAACGTAGTCGGAGATTTGGCGGACAGACACTTAGCTAACGGACATTTCTCCAAACGGATATTTCACAAAAAAGTACAAGTAAAAATAGTAACAAGCAACACTTTAAGTATTTTAATTAGCAGTATTATAAGATAGAATAGGACTAATAATTACCACTGAATTTCAAGTGATTAAATTACTAAATCTAAAGTTAAATGTTTTCTTATTTCAATATTTGTTTATTGAAATTAGTTTTTTTTTTAATATTTGAGTGTATTTGGGCAAAATGTAGCACCTAATTATTTAAATTCCTATATAACAGTATGATCAAAGCTAGTTCATTCCTTTAAGATAACGATCATTAAAAGTGAAATTGACTGATCTTAGATGTCGTAAAAGCTTAAGATTTGTGCTATAGTAAAATGCGCTTTTTCTCAAATTACTTATCATCTTTGAAGTACAATATAATATATAAAGAATAGATTTTTTAAAAAAGCCTGACAAAAAAAGATGAAAAATTATAAATTAATACAATAAATAAATATAAATATATGTAGCACATTACGATAAAGCGTGTGACATATATGTAAGTACGCGACTAAATTTTCGGCTAAATGCCTGTTGTGGTGTCCTCCGTCTAAAGAGTCTATGTTGGACTTTTCCGCCTACTATAAGATTAGTAGGAGAGAAGGCCTTGGGGAAGCAGCCGAATAGAGTGTTCGTTACTGTCGAATTCTCTTCTTTGAGCAGAGAGGAACCCGGACGAAGCTGTACCAAAGGGCAAAGTTTCGTCCGGGGAGGTAGACAGGCGCGGACCAGTTCATGCAGATTCTACAGGAATATTTTTGGACGAGCCTACGGGCTCGGAGAACCCACGATAAACTCGGCCTTGTGCCAAATACATCCCGCGTTGGGGGGACTGTTAAATATTAACAGTCGAGGAGATTGAACGCTGGTCAATAGACTCACACTCACTAGTCGTGTAATACTCTTCTGCTGTACTTAATGTTTAATTTATGATATATCTGCAACCCTGGTTTGTGTTTTTTCTTAGCCATTTACTTGGTCACAACATCTTAGAAGAGTCCAACATAGATTCTTTAGAGGGAGGACACAACAACAATGTCCATTCGGTTAAATGTTCGTCGGCCAAATAATGTCCGAGTAACAGTGCAATACATCTCAACCAGATGAAAATCTCGCTGAAAACTTGCACAAACCTCTTACATTCAATTGTGAAGCACTTTAAATGTGCCTTAAATAACTGGGTTATTCTTTTGACCGTGTAGGCTGTACAGTATTAGATATTTACTAAGCTGTACTTAGTTTAACACAAGATCAGTATCTTTCTTTTCCACCATGATATCTTTTCTTTATTAAATTCGTTGGTAATACCTGAATAGAACAATTTTGTACTTTTATTTTATCTATTTCTCTCATTTTCCATCGTTCTAAACATTGTCTATTTTAAATGCTTTCTTTTAAATGAATCTATCTGTCAACTTTGTTCTATTTCTATATGTTTATCCCTTCTTTTAGATGAATCTATATGACGTTCATCTATCTGTCGACATCTGTCTATTTTCCTATATTTATCTATTTGTTGCTATAACTCATTTCATATTCATTTATCGATATGTCTGCAAGTAGTTTTTTTTTAATCTAATTACCCATTTATTTATTGTTCCTCGTCATCTACGTTCAGATATCATATCTATCTATCTATCTATCTATCTATCTATCTATCTATCTATCTATCTATCTATCTATCTCAATCTTTTCAGGATTTACAGCCCGGTTACTTTAAACTAGAAAATAGTAGAACTGAAATAATATGGGCATTTGAAATTCCATAGGATCAAATGTTCCAGGCGAAGAAATGACACACAATTCGTTGCTTTTGATGAAAAAGTATTTATTTTCCACAACAAATATTTACATCATAATATATTTCCTTGTAAATGCAACAGGCCTTCGGCCACACCATGTTGAAACAGCGGTTACCGTATGGTCAACGAAGTTAAGCAATATCAATGCTGGATAATAATTGATTGGAGACTAATTGGTGCTGTAAGCTTGGATGTGTTCTTGATGTAATAGATAACGGTTTGGAATTGTTAATA
>CAHIKZ030000380.1:3422500-3462500 GCA_903632075.3 Acanthosepion pharaonis | reverse complement strand
CCGTCCATACTTTAATATCTTTATATTTTTCCCGGTCCACAATTCATCCCTTCCCCGGCCATGAACGCGTTCTAACATAAACCGTCCAATAGGAATGCTGTATTCGTTTTAGCAACTAATGATATGTCAATCAAAACTTATATTTCCTTTCGCAACTGCGTACACATCGACGCTTCAAAACCCACACGAATTGTTTGGCCTGATGTTTGTGCTTGTTTTTGCGCATGCGCGAAACACGCTAACAGAAATACGCATACATGCAAATATGGGCGTTTGCTGTATAAACATAGCTTGAAAGTGAATCTCACAACACACTGATTATACGTTTGGTCTCCAATAGCTGCCTTGTGCCACTCTAAGCAAAATTCAGACAATATTTTCATGGAAGCTCGTTGGAAGACGTTAGTAATAAACTTAGTCTTTTATTGTAAATGGAGTAAATATGATCTTTACTATTGTTTACTGGTTCCAGATTAAGCTATGTTTGATAAATTCAACAATGCGCATCCATGAATACACAGTTTCCTGGGCTCTGAATTGATCAACCTTGTCTCACAAACCACGCTTAATAAGAATGCTCCTTGCAGAATGTGAAGACGAAACCCGTTTGAATGAAAAGCTATATCCAGTCCTTAATGATTTAGATATTCTCTCGCAGGTAAGGGACACAGCATAAAGTATTTTTGTTGTTGTTTTCCACGTATTTATGGGCGCATAATTGCAACTATTGCCAACTTCCGTCAGTATATTTTCATAGGCATCGGGGTCTACTCACTTTACCATTGTTTAATTTACTCAGCATATATTATGATGTGCATAAGTCTATGTATGGATCAAACAGTTAGGATAGATGACAGAACTAAGTAATACGTTTCTCGACACTACTGAAGGAAACTGGTCTACTTATGAAATAAAGAGATATACTTTCTTGATTAGAATTCACAAAAGATTCTACATAAACGACGTCTACCAGAATAGAAAAAAAAACATTATATTTAACATTTTAGAAGCGTGTCCTATTTGTTATACAAATACATTTTCAATTCAAATCCTGATTTTTTTTTAAATCGTTATCTTTACCTTGTATTATTTACAGATGTAGATTTGAAATTGGGCCCACTTCATTGATTAGCATGTACCCCTGACTTTTCAATGCCATACACATACGTTCCTACTGTTTAAGAAAGCTCACATGAGAAAGAATAAGTTGAGAGTGATTTCATAATGCATCTAGTATCCAAATAAAATTTCTCTTGCACTCACTTTTGTGAATATAGTGTTTTCTCTCCTTGCTGGATATACCCTTTGCTCTGGCATTATGCCAAACTAAACAACATATCGTAAATATCCACACGATGCTTATAGGGACGCTTATTTTAGAATGCTGATTTAGCAAAAGAATTTACCAGCTTAGCAAAAAATAAATGTTATCTTAGTTCTTAGTGCGTGTTCCCTGGTTGTGCTATTTTGAAAAACTATATTAAATTTCATAAATATCTGCATGTTGCCTATGAAGGTTAGTACATTGAGCAGAATAGTAGCCTGATGATCAAAAGACCAATTTCCAGAATGTGTCGAGCAGGGCTTTCCCCACAAATTACAGGACATACTGTTGAAGCCATTAATTTAAGTGTGACGCATTATATAATAAACAATAATCTGAAGATCATATATGAAAGATATATAAAGATACAAACGTTTGTCAATTTGCTTCAACGATACAACGATATTTTTCAACATTATCTTCATCCTTGTGAAGTATTTTAATTCCTTCACTTTTAATCACAAAAATGATGGAAGAATTTACAGTGACAATTTTAAAATAAAATGTCTATTAAATGCAATATCAGGCTATAGATGTAGTGTTTCACCTTTTAAGTTGTTTTTTTTTTTAATAATCGGATTAAATATTATAATATTTTGGTGTATTTAAAATCTGCTTGTTTATATTCTGAGCAACAGTCAAGTCTAACTCCTGAGTTTAAATTAATTATCCAATTAAAATTATAAAAATGCTTTCAGGTTTAAAGGAATTACGAATACATTGGATGCAATATTCGAAACAAATAATAATACAAATGATTTCATATCATTTTATTTTCAATCTGATTTCTGTTTTGTATATTAGATAAAATAACCATGAAAGTATATCATCTCGTGATAACGGAAAAATATAAGAAGAGCCCTCTGTTATAAAAAACAATGAAGTATGTAAATATAACTTTATAGATATGAATAATAACAATTTAAAATGTCTTATTAAATAAGACATATATATTATTCGAAATCACTTAGCAATTAGAAGATTGAAGCTCCAATATTACTTTTAAAAAAATTTAACATATATACTGATCAAACAACTACAACTCTTTCACGTTGACTACCATGTCATTTGTCAGAACATATTTTATAATCTCTCCTATTAATACAAGGTTATCTCATCTCAAACAATATTCCAGATATTCGTAAACATTACATATATATTATACAATATGTACTGCAGTCGATAGGGCATGCGTCATCAGCGTACTGCTCTACGACACCGAGGTTTTGAGCCTCTACTCGGCATCTTTCATCTTCGCTGTCCGAGACGCATTTTGGGCATCAATTGGTGTGGCAAGTTCACCAATGCCGTAGTTCTTACATGTACCCAGTGATCCAGCCTATACGCCCTTTCCTAAGTGTCGGCTCTGCTGGCTTAGGTATGTACACCGTCTGCCGGACAGGAGAATTCTGAAGGTCCTTCTGTACGGGGAACTGGCTATCGACAAAAGGGCCCACACTGCTAAAAATGAAAATACTTGAATAATAAAAAGCCATACATTAAATAAAATACCTTTCAGCCTAAGAATGAATATACTAAATATACTGGATAATTAATAAAGAAATAGAATCAATCTGCTCAATATAGAAAGAGATTTGATAATGCTGTAAACAGCCAACAATTAATTCCGTGTATCCATCAAAACATGATTTAGAATTATAAATATCTAAATAACAATAGTTGTGAGAGAAAAAGAAATAGTTCTTTTCATGGTAAAAATAACAATATATTCCGTTTTGAAAAATAAACAATTCTGGTTAAAAGCGCACATATATATGGGTACGGACAAAAGTTTATTCAAACATCTGTTACCTTAAAGAAAAATAAAAGACAGATTCATTATAATCTAGTAGGTGCCATTCTCAGTTGGTTCATCGCAAAATTTGTTGCTCAGTGTAAAAGTTAGTCTTGTCTAAAAAATACCCACATTTGTTGGTTGAAGACGTTAGATATAAGCAAAAGATCGAGATGACGTGTATACAAAAAAAAATCAAAATGGAAGATCAAGCGACGTGATAACGGAGTAATGCAATGTAATAAATATTTCTGACAAGTAGAGTTTCAAGACGAATGCTTTTTTGTTGTTCTGAAGTACTGAGAACTGAAATAATAAAAGTAGTCCTTGCGGGTAAAGCACTAATAAAGATTATCCTATAAAAAGTGCCGATATCTCCTCTTTTTTATTCTATTAATATTAGCCACAACATCATAAGAAGTTAGTATTTTCTAGTAGCAGAAGTTGTTGTTATTGTATGATCTGGAGACAATTATGGAGTAAGAGCGGAGAGCAGATTTTTCGACGCCTGAAAGAGCTTTTGTCGAAATCTTACGATCTCATCTGACATTTTAAGTGCCTGTAACGTCTCTGTTTGGTGATTGGATAATTGCCTGTCTCGATTTGATTTGAATTTTAACGCCTCGACGTGATAGAAAAAGGCGGTTATAACTGATGGAAAAATGGCAGCGGGTACAAGATCGGAAACCATTTGGTAAAAGGCAAGGTGTAGAAAATTATTCAACAAACATAAACAGTGAGACTGTCTCAAGAAGCACTTGCGTACATAGCTTAATGGTTCAAGCACTTAGATATTTATTGAAGTGTACATAGCGTTTTAACAGTGGCAGGACATCTAGTGATGGTCGAATCACTGTGTGCTTAAAATGACCTCTTCTCTGGTAACCTCTCCAATATTTAAGATATTTTTTCATAAATAATAATATGGGTATGAAATCAATTATATTATTAAATGAGAAAGAGATTGAGTCATTTTCTGAATAGTTATCATCATTGAGAGTTGCATATGACTACTAAAATGCCGTCCTGGGTATGAAGATAAACTACATCCGCGTCCTGGGTAAGACGATGAATTACGTCCAACGGTGAGGCCACTTGTCGGGAGTTTTTGAGGAGCGTGGAACCACCTCTTAATTGCTGGTGTTCCCAAGTCCACCCTGACTCGGCCTGGTAGCAGCTTTTGGGGTCCCAGCTGTGGGCAAATGGTTGGCCCCCGAACTGGGGACAGAGCACTATGAATGTGTAGAAGTGGATTTTAATACCAGAAATACTTTTTGTAAAAAAATTATTGCCAGCAGTACATTTTTGAAGAAAAAAATATTAACAAAAACAGATTCATGAAGGAAAAAATATTACCACCAACAGGGGTTTTATCGGCATTGACTGGGCCATTGAGGTTGTTATGCCTTAAAACAAACCAAACCAAACTATCACTATAAATCTATTTCAAAATTTTGTTGGCATTAAATGACCCACTGAGGTTGATATTCCATAAAACAAACCAAACCAAACCAAACTAAAAAATGGGTAAAAGAAAGTAACCATAGATAATAAGCCTACACTTAGAAAAATATTGGGCTGATTACAATTTTAGTCAAGCATAATTTTATGATTTAATTTTATTCAACTTAATTTCTTAGAACAAATTGAAAGTAATGAAATACATAACTTCCAAATGTTTATTTTCGAGTAATGTTTACCAATCAAGAGTTAGTCTTGTTCTTATTCACTTGTGCCAGATTTTATTTGTCAAAACTATGGCCCTGCTGATACAGTGTTATTAACCATAAACATATTTACTTGACTTTAGTGTGTTATCTAACGACGAATAGGTGAGGCTACAATATTAACTAATCTTCCATTTAGACAAAGCCTATTTGTCTGGAAAAGCAGTATTATAATATACGGCTTTTACCTAAGCTGGAACAAAGACTACTGACGGTGTGTTATACACAAATACTTTAGACATCATGTTTCATTTTAGATGTTAAAAAATACTTGAAAACATGTATTTTTTAAGTATAGGAAAAGGTGCTGAAAAATTCCTGTGCAGACCCAGCAGCACAAAAAAGAAAGAAAAGAAGCCTGCTCAATTGGTCAGTTTTAGATCTAGCCTAGAAAATTTCTGGTTCTTTTATACACTATTGTTTACCCAATACTTGACCAAAGAGAAACTCAAAGTAGAATGTTACTTATTGATGGTGTTATAAATGCATAGGGGGAGGAACTAAGTCGGGGCATATTATGAGGATTTTCTCAACCTCCAGAGAATCTGTTCCCAGTCTACCCCAGTGAGCGAAAATAAAGGGTTCAGTTCGATATTCCAACCACCTGACGAAGGCCGGAGCGTACAACGGCCGAAACGTTGTAATATATATGGTGACAAAGATGAGGACAATAGTCCGAATAATGTAAATAATGTAAAATTGAATTATCAGCAATTTTTTTTTTAAAGCTTAGACAAATTTGACTTGTTGGTGGTTCGTATGTTTATTTATGTTTTATTTTTATTAGATTTACACATTTTATCTTCTGACATGTGTAAGCTCTTCGAAAGTGCGAATCGATTTATTCAGTTTGAAATTGCCATCTGTGACTCAACACGTTTCCTTTAATAATTTGTTCGAAATGAACGTTTTTCCATTTATAAACAAAAATGAAATGTTGTTATTAAAAGACAGAAACCTATATTAATCCAATAGACCTTGAGTTTACTTCATAACATTAAAAAAAAAGTTTTTATATGTCCTCAAGGACACATGGTTCAGTGAATAAAGTCGTTGGTTGAATCCAGTGACTTGCTAGAGCTGCGGTAAACAAAAACCTGGACAGTTGAGTTAAAGGAAGATAATTGAGACATCCCGAAGTGGCATGCCACGTGGAACTAGAATAATCTACTTCAGTGGACGAAATAAAGAGCTCAATTCGAAATTCAATTCGACTGAAGAGGGCCGAAACGCCGTGGATATGTCAACAATCCGAACAATGTAAATAGTGTAAAAAAATACCATTATTAAATGATTTTAGTGTGTTAGTATTCAGTAGTGCAATCTAACACATATCTGTGATTGTCTTGAGTTCTAGCAAGGTTAAGAAACATTACTAATTCTGATATTCAAAGCTGACCTAATCTCTCGACTTGGAAGTTTGACAATTTCTTTCTGAATTTCTGTCCTGAGACGTTATCATTATTCGAATTATGTATAATAGGGCTCATCTTTTTTGTTAATAAGACAAAGTCGACCGTTCTTCCCTCTCACTGTCACCTGTTGCTTAACTTCAGGGAAATCCAAATTGAACTCTTTATTTAATCCTGTTCAAACTCTTGTATTTCAGAATCAGACTGAATTGTAGCAAGACTAACAATAACTGCACAGAAGTAAAAAGAACAAGCCGAGGTAGTTCTAGACATATTGCAAATTCATAAATCTTCAATTCATTCATACATTGAATATTGCTGCCATATATGGTCTGGTTTTCCTGCTATATATCTCGATATTCTCAACAAAGTCCAAAGAAAGGTCGGCAATGTTATTGATCCTGATCTGGCACCATACTTTATCTTAAATGTAACGTGGCTTCTCTGTGTCGTTTCTACAAATATTTTTATGGCAATTGTTCTTAATGAGCATTCTTCCTTGGTTTCCACCACATGAATCCAAGCGTACTACTAGATTGGCAACTAAATCTCATCAATTTACAGTTGATGTAGCTAGAGTCTCAACCGTAAGTTCTATTTTAATAGTTCCTTTTCTCTCATTTCTCACGAGTGGAACACTCTTTTTAAATTCCTGTTTCCCTGCAACCTACGATTTTCAAAAATTTACATGTAACGTTAATCACCATATTTTGTCTTCCTGAAATTTGGTTTTCATTGTCCTTTCTACACACTTTGAACTTATCATTTTCTTTCACTCTCATTAACTCCTTGCCTGAGGTGGGGGGAATTTATTAACTCTGTGTTACTCACATAAAATGATTTGTTAGCGCAACATTTTTAAAGTACTCGTAATTCCTAGCTGGCAATTTGTTTCTCTTGCTCCCTCCCACTCCTCATTCAGTGCTGATGCGTAGCACGTGGAGTGGCACAGTTGTAGCTAAGATGTCGTGGGAGGCGACATCCGAGGTGATTTAGATATAGAGTGAAATAAGAAATATCACATCCTAGAAATTAGATAAAAGCTTAATTTCGAAATTCATTAAATTTACCCAGTTCGATAGTCACCTGAAGAAGGTATAGATAGCAAAACGGACGAAAGGTTTGTGTAATAATAACAAAGATGAGCTCATTAGTCCAAATATAAACAACGTAAATACTGAAAGGTTGGTGCAAAACAGTCTTTTGTATCTCTCAATATTTCTGAGATGAGATATTATGTACACTATTTACATTATTCGGACTATTGTCCTCATCATTATTGCCATATTTATTCCAACGTTTTAGCCGTTGTACGCTCCGGCTTTCTTCAGTGAGCAAAAGATAAGGACAATAGTCCGAATAATGTAAATAGTGCTTTCGTATCTCCATTTCTTACAATTTGTACTTGTTGTCGAGATCGTTAAATGTTTAGCCATGCTGACCATGATCAATATACGAATTTAGATCAAATAAAAATTTCGAATTTTGAATTTAATAAAATACCAGTGGTTGCTTCTTGAAACATTATTTTATTTCTATTTTATTTTTAGCATATAGAAAAATATAGAAACCGCTTGATAGCGTACATTCCCCACAACACACTGAGAAATTTAGTTAGTAAAACTAAACCGTCTGCCATATTTGGTAGAGCCAGATAAATAGCAAAGCTAGCAAATGCTCCCGACTAACCCTATTTTCGTGGATATGTCCAACTGAGAAAAACACACACGAGGTGTTTATTGAATCAGGGTTGATTGCTACGTTCAATAAAACTGTCAAATAAGAAAGGAATTCTGAGGCCATGTTAGGGTCACAGCAGCTGCTCTTAGGTCGACCGTGAGTTTAGCAGTGGAACAACTATACGAAACAAATTTTAGAACATGTTTTACAGACATAATATTTTATAAGCTTTATGGTTTAATTAATTTTCGCAATTACTTTTTAATGTTGAAATAAGTGTTATGCTATGCTCGTTTAATCATACAATAAAGCATTAAATTCTACAAAATTTCTCTTTTTTATTCCATCATTAGCCACCCGTTTTACCGTGGAACAAAAGTGCACTCCCGCAATCTCTTTTCAAACTATGACTTTTATTTCCTTTATCTCTGCGGAGTTGGTATCATCACTTTCTCTTCGGGAGTGTAGAATTACATACATTTTCTTGGAAAGTTGGGAAATTTCTTCTTCTATAAGATTAGTCAAATTTACTCCCTTTGGAAATGAAGAAATCTTCAAATTCTCTTGGAGAAGGAAGAAATCTTAACCTTCTCTTTGGGGGTCGGGAAATGCTCATTTTCCATTTGAGAGGGAGGAATTCCTGTTTTTTTTGTTTTTTTTGTTTTTTGTTACTTTATTTCTCTTGCTTTTTACTTTCATTCTGTTGCGTATATCGAAGCTATATCTCCACAATGAAAATAATGTCAAGGTTTAAACATTCCTTAAGATCTGAATTTTGACAGTGCTGCTTCAGATATTTTGCGTTGATCTAGCCTAAAAACGAAAAAACTGATGGAGTCCCATTTTTCTTATTTACATGTTATTCCCTTCAGGAAGCTGTCTTTCCACAGCTTCCATATTTTTATTATCTGTGACCAACAGTATCATTTTTGGAAATATAGTGGAAAATTTTTAAGTTGCCATTTCCCTGGTTCTTCTCAACTATCATCCGAAGCTGGAAACGCAATTTTGTGTCTGCTGTTCAACACATAGCTAGACAGAGAAAAACATATTAATGCATTTCAAAAGCAAATTTATATGATACTGAACTTGAATTAGGCAACCATTACATTCACCACACATCTCTGGGAATAGATTTCCATTTACTGTATAATTTGAGAGTATATATATATATATATATATATATATATATATATATATATATATATATATATATATATATATATACCGCCGTAGGTTTGCCTCGCTATGTTTTTCTATAAATATTTTCATGGCAATTGCTCCGATGATCTCTTTGCTAGGTACCTAAAGCTTTTGAATTTAAGCTCAGCACTAGACTGGCGTCGAGATTTCATCAATTTACGGTTAAACTGGCTCGATGTAGCAGTAAATTCTATTCTGACAATTTCTTCTTTCGCACATCTCGCATGTGGTAATCCCTCCCGGTTCCATTTTTTCAGCCAACTTGAACCTGAAATTTTTTTTAAATGTAATGTCAATCGCTATCTAGTGTCCTCCTGATTACTGTTCCTCATTCTTTCACCCCCCTTGTGTTTTAGCGGCATTAGTGCGTAATTGCACGATAGTTTTCATGTGTAATGACCGGGGTGATCCTAACATTTATAGAAAAAAGTTCCAGAAATTTTCTTAAATCAATTCTTGACATCATGCCAATGGTGCCTTATCCTACAATAAGAGACCATCTTTGCTAGCCTAGAGGAATGAATGCAAGTGATCACGAAGCAATAAAGACGTACCAGTCACTAGTTACTAATGTTTAGGCTGGACAGCGGATAAAATATCTTGGCAGCCAAACATATCTCATGTGTATATAGAAAAATTTGGCAAGTGAAATCCTTTGACACATGAGGTTGATTCCAAAAGCCGAACTCTTCCCTAAGCCCGAAACACCTGGAAAAGTGACTCATTGAATTGTACCAGATATTGCCAGAGTCAAATTAGCTATATCACAAGCCAGGATGCGGCATTTTCTCCGCTGTTGTATCAAAATAGGCACCCACGTAGGCCCTTTGCACTGATATCCTGTGGAAGTTAAAGATCTCTGTACAGATCTTCTGCATTTGAGTAGAACTGATTTCAGCCAGAGTTTTTGGTCTGTTACTTTAGACAATAATAACCGGTTAACTCTGGTTTAGATAAATAAGAAACCGTGTTCAACCACAGCGATGTATACAAAAGGTGACAATCCCTTCAATCAAGCATTCATTGTAATCACGGGAGACCTTAGATCAAAAGGTGCCAGACCTTAACTCAATTTCTGAAACAGAATGTTCCATTCGCTTCACACCCATTATATTGCCTCGTTCGAAATACAGTATTTCCCTTGAACTTAATATGAGAATACAGATCACAACTTATATAGACTTGGGCATTGTAATTATATACTACTATTCCATCACCTTTGACATTTCAGGTTATATATATATATATATATATATATATATATATATATATATTAAAAATAATTGTCGGACTTTGTCCATTTCAAAATATGTTACGTCATTTGTTTACATTTGGATACGTATTGAGCAGATATGAATGTATGAGAGAAAATCATGGAGAATTGTGTTTAAAAACAGTAAAATCGAACTTGCTAACCGAACGCTCCTCTGTGGCCTAATCGGTAAAGGCACATCAGGCCATATGACGGTTCCGTATAAGATACAGGTCCGATTCCTGTCGGAGGACGCATATTTTTTATGAAAATTTCTCGGATATTAATACCGGTAAATATTGTTAATACTGTTTATTATAAACAGGGTATTTATTTATATATTTGTATCTATAAAAAAGAAAGCGTGCGACAGTTATTTTAATATATTTTCTGTTTATACGTTATTTTTATAGATACAAATATTTAAATAAATGCTCCGTTTATAACAAACAGAATTAACAACATTTACTGGCCTGAATGTCCGAGAAATCTAAAAGAAGACATGTGCCCTCCGACAGGGAACGAACATATGTCCTACACGGAACCGTCATATGGACAGATGTGCTATACCATTTAGCTAGAGAGGAAGCTTCTGGTTAGCAGGGTTAAATTACTGTCTTTAAAATATATTAAAATAATTGTCGGACTTAGTCCATTTCATAATATATGATGTCATTTTTTTACGTTAAGATACACTTCGAGCGGATCTGAGAGTTCGAAAGAAATCATGGAAATTTTTGGTTTAACGATAATAATTTAACCTTGGTAACCAGAAGCTTCCTCTGTAGCTAAATAATATTAATACTGTTTATTATAAACAGAGCAATTACTTGAATATGCATAAAAATAACGTATAAACAAACAAAAAAAATATTATTTAAGCTGCCAGGATAGGCATGTAGTAGTGTGACCGATGTAATTCTTTATGAGTTCCTGATCAAACCAAACACGTAAATAATTGCATCAGTCAAACTAGAAACAAGACGACTTATGATACACCTATTCAGACATAGATCCAGTCGAACTCAATTAAGCACATACACAAACCTAACAACCTCCATCCGAAATATATTAGTAGAAATTTTAAGCATAATAAACTCATCCACATGTAAAAAATGATTAAAAATAATGGAAGCCCTAATAATAAATAATAAAAAAAAAACAACACTCAGTAATATTAACCACTACCACGGCCACAATGTTCTGATTGTGTTTGGAAAAAAAAAATCTCTATAACTCTAAATGTATACACACAACACATACATCCAGTTAAAAAGTAAAAATAAAATCTTCCTTGATAATGGCTAAAAGTATAGCCGAAAGCCCTTGAAAAAGCAGAATATTTGCACAGCTTTTACACATTTTGTGTCAGGAAAGAAATACTTGTATGAACACAAGAAAAATCAAATTAAAAGCTTAATCGCAGTACCTTATCAGTCGATTTTAACAAAACTTATATATATATATATATATATATATATATATATATATATATATATATATATATATATAAATAAAAACAGACCACTTTTAAGGTTCCATGTAATAAATTATTTCACCACAGCCCTTTTAAAGGACTGCAGATCATCAGATTTTACTTCCAAATAAAAAATGAAAAGAAAATTTACACATTTTTGACGGGCCGAATTAAACATATGTAAATTAACGAAGTGAGGAAGTGGTGGGGGGAGAGAGAGAAGACATGAGTGAGTTAGCAGATATTGACACATTTAAACGGTTAACTTAACGGAAGTTATATATTGATATCGAAGGGGTAGAGAAGAAAAAACCCATAGAGAGAAAAAGAAAGAAGGAAGTTATGAGAGAAGATGTCACTAATTTTCTTTCTGAAATAGGCTAGAAACAGACGCTCTTATTTTGCTTTACTTTGAAAGTGTTATTTCGGGGGTTCATAAAGATTATAATGTTTGATATAAATTTGAATGTTTCTAGACTGTCTACAAATAATTTAATTTGATGTTTGTTAGTGATTTAAACTTTTTTTTATTAAATTTTGGGGATTTTCAATGAAATAGTCGATTAGAAAAATATTCATAGAAAGTACATTAAAAGAATAAAATTTTATTTTAAAATATAAGTTTACTTCTAGTAATTTTTTTTAATCTCTTTAAAATTTTTTATTATTTATTATTAAGTTGACATCTCTATCCATTTGAATTTTGTTCATTAATTTAAAGATATTAAATCCTAAAAATTGTAAACTCTGTCTGGATGAGGAAATAGCTATCTTCACTGATCAACACAAATTACAGAATAAACGATCAGAATGTATCCCAAAATGCACTAAAATTAAAAAATACAATACTTTGTAAAATACCATCATTAATATTGCTAATATACGTCCTATAAACAACGCATATAATGTAACATATATTAAATACCATTAAGTCACAGACAATGTTTTAAAATAAAAGAAATAAGTTAAGCAAATTAAGTAAATAAATATACAAACAAAGAATGCCCACCAGTAATAATAGTCACAAATAACAGCATTCTGATCTACAATTATATCCACTCTATAGCCTCTAGAATAATTTGAAATTTAACCGTTACCGCATACCCAATAATCGTCAGGATAATACATTAGGCCTTGCTTCCCATAACACACCATTGAATCAGTATAGTGTAATAGTCCAAGCCCAAAGAACAATACATATTGCCTGAAATTGTATTAAAGAATGAGACAGATTGTTAACGCTCGGTATTGAACTCTGTGCTCAATTATATATATCGGAGAAAGTTAATAGATGCAATGTATACAAAAAAATAAACAAACACTTGATGGTATCTATCAAGTGAATAAATAAATTAAATACAACCTTGCTTGGCTGTGACGCTCATAGATAAATGTAATCTAAAGAACGCCTGATCAAATGTTGGTTTCTCCTGCAAAGAGGAACGCAGTTTAATCCTTGCTAAAAGGAGCCTCTATTTCAAATAGGATTACCCACTATAATAACGACTGAAGTAATATTATATATATATATATATATATATATATATATATATATATATATATATATAATGTGAGTAAAATTATGTACCGACTCCAGAGTTTCGTAGACGGACGTACGTATCGGAGGAATTTGATAGATATACACATTGTAGACATGCAAATAAACACTGTATAGGGCTTGACAGTTTCACGTCTTAATTGATATTTAGGTCGTATATTACTCCTCGTGTGTGCTTTCTCTATATAAGACACTTGAGGGTTATAAGGAATTAGAAAATTGGAAAACCGAGCCGACAAATTACTTTGTTTAAGGCTACATATTCATGTTATTTAAAGTATTGATAATATCAGTTCTACATTATTTTATAACAAATACAGTTTAAGAGATTTAGGGTAGACAATGTTATTTAGTCATTTAAGTTATGATGTACTTGTAGGTAGCATGTTAATAATTTACTTTCGTATTAGCATTTGTGAATGTGCTCTGATCTTTTGTTTCTGAATTTATTTTGTTCTGGAAAGTTGCATATTGTTTTTTAACATGTAAGAAAATGCTCCATTGTTTCCAGCTGCTGTTAAAATCTGGTGCAGTTTTTCAATATTATATTTAGTGAGTTTCGGTTCGTTTCTTTGTATTCTAAATATGTTTATATAATGTATGGAACTAAATTAAAAATATATGTATTTATCAAGCAATTCATGTTCCCTTCTTCAATCCGACATTATTTCATATTGCTACGAAATTATATTTAGTATTTGTCTATTTTAGCACAGGTACGCATGCGCAAAATTTCCCGCTGCCCTATTTTTATGGAAAAGGTGATTGAATGCACTGGATTTATGATTTTTTTTTATCATTTAAAAAAGTGCTTAGAATAATTACACAGGATATTAAGATATCTGTAGCATTGATAATCGTTAGTTGAATTTTGAATTGTATAATGTTTCAGCGATGTGACGAATGAAGAAACGTTAGTTTATGTGCATTAAAAAGTGGAATTTATTTGGAAAATAAATATTTGCTAAATAAAATAAATACTTTATATTATCCACATGTGGTTATACACTCCCACACACAGACAGATATATATATATATATATATATATATATATATATATATATATATATATATATATATATATATATATATAATGTTTAGGGCAGAGATTATTATTTAAACATATATTGTTAAATATACCAGAAAATGAATGTCTATTATGTCTGATCATGAGCCGTTCTGAAGTTTTCAGCCAAAATTAAAGCAACCATACGAACTATAGAACGGCTCATAATCGGACGTAAATCGACATTCATTGTCTGTTAAATCTTACAATATATATCTATATCTATATCTATCTATCTATCTATCTATCTATCTATCTATATATATATATATATATATATATATATATATATATATATGTCTGTGTGTGTGTGTGTGTGTGTGTGTGTGTTGTTAAAAGATATGTGTCTGTGCGTTAGTCTCGTGATTATGCGTCTAATTTGGTTGCATATATAAGCATTTATATTTACTGTGCACGAACTAAATATCTATCAGTCTATGTATCCATCTCTATGTTTTATGCACTATTAATGTTATGTAGTAATATTGTTATATTATGTAGTATTATTATTTTAGTATTATTTTGATTTTCATGTTAAATATGCTAGTGTATATTATAGGCATTTTTGTATCATATTTATATTATATTATACATTATAATAAGTATTATTATTAATATATATTAGAAAATATAAGTGTATTAAATAAAGAAACATCATCACTATACACGCACAAACGTATACATAAATATGTTTATGTTCAGAGGCATTGATAATGAGACATATGTCCGAAAAAAATCATTAATATGAACAAATAATTTAATCGGTGTAAGTAGACGAGAAAAATGTTTAAAATAGATAGATAGATAGATAGATAGATAGATAGATAGATAGATATGAATAGAATAAGACGCATAGAAAGATAAGAGACAGATATGAACAAAATAAGATAGATAGATAGATAGATAGATATCAATAGAATAAGATACATAGAAACATAAAAGATTCGAACAAAATAAGATGGATAGATAGATAGATACGAAGAGAATAAGATACATAAAAATATAATAGACAGATATGAACAAAAATAATATAGATTGGTTGTTTTTCTACAGAATTGACTCTGCAGGACTATTTCAGTTTCACTGATAAGCAAGAAAATTGAGCACGAATGATAATAGAATAATTAAATGCAACAGAAAACAACATCGGGAATACTAGGGGAAATATAGAGAGGAATATCAAATGAAAGAAAGAACGATATGAAAAGAGTAGATATAAAACGAAAGGGAACTTAGAGAAAATAAGAGAAAGTGGAATTCTGATAAACTCTAAGGCTATGGTATTTTACGATCATATATGTCATCCTGCGTCTCCCATACTTAGTGCCTCTATCGAGCTTGAGTAGGAGGAGAAAATTGACAGATTTAGAACATCGTTAAATCTACAGCTGCCGGATGGTGGCATGACTTTTCAATATGGCCGACAAGAAGAGTAAGAAGCTACGTGTGCGGTGGTGTCAAAATGAGCCCACCGTTCGAGTCAGTCTGTCAACAGGAAGTCGAATCTTAGTGACGTCACCAAGACTAGAGTAATGGAACAATTGGAACCAAATCAGAATATGCTATATTTTAGCAAGACACGGAATGTAAATTTCCCATGAAAATGCATTGATTCTTCGAGTGGAATGTTTCTTTACGTAAGAGTGAACGAATAAGTTAAAATTTTAAAAAGAAATTGCTTGATAACAAGGAAATTACGTTAAAATATTCTTGGAGATTAAATGCTATGAGTATTCCTTTATTTGCTTTGGATTCATATCAGTGCTTTCTCAAAATAAATCATACGAGGTCTGATCAAAAAGAATAAGAACTGCTGCTATGGTAATGTAGCTAAAGCATACATAGAGAAGCCGCTTGGCACAGATTGACCTTGAATTTTGTGTGCATACACACTAAATTATAAAGTTTTCATTTACTTTCATTATTTATACCAGTGCTTGGTAGGAAAGTGTGTAGAGTGCGATCGTTTCCATCTTCCACAGAGGTTCCTTCAGTAACCATGGCTTGTGAAGCAGTTTCTGTCCAAGGACACTTTCCCCGGGTCTGACAACAACCACCATATACCCCAGATCGCGCTCCTTGCAACTTTTTCCTCTTCATCAATCAAATTCCACATGAAAGGTGCAAGATTTTACGACGTCGCGGAAATTCAAGGGAATGAGACGAGGCAACTGCTCGCTAGCCCAAAATAGAAGTTTCAGGAATGCTCCCATCAATGGAAACGACGTTGGGTAATGTGCGTGGCTTCAGAAGGGAAATACGTCTTCAAAAGAGATTAAATGCCGAATTGATATGTGTTGTAGTTTTCTTTTTATAGCATCAATAGCGATAAGGAGACTGCTTTGAAGGAGATTAAATGCTAAATTGATATGTGCCGTAGTTTTCTTTTTATAGCAGCTGTCCAGATACGGTGACTGCTTCGAAGGAGATTAAATGCTGAATTGATATGTGTTAAGGTTTTCTTTTTATAACACCAGTCCCGATACTTTTTGATCATATCTCGTATCTTGTTACGCGAGTATTAATTAAAAAACAACACAAGCATTTTCTTCCTAGCAAAATTACTTAACTTTTAAAATGTTTTTGCTTTCTTTTATATTTCTCTCAGTGTGAACTTACATACTAAAAACAACTATTTAATATATTCTGAGTGCATTCATGCCAAAATCTCTATATTTCCAAAGTGAGATCTCTATTTCCATTTCATTGCAATTAATGTTACTTGTCTGGAACATTTTAGTATGATTAATATTTTCCTAAATTCAGGCAATTATTTGAAAATTAATTTTCTGTATGATCATCCTCCTAAGAAATGTTATATCTTATTATCATATTTATTGTCATAATTCTAATATAGTTATAACAATTAGCGGAAAATATCTGATCTCTCAGGAAGACTGAAGATGTTTTCATACATGAGTTTCAGAGATTTGTCGACACAGTGTAATGAGAACATTCACGAATTCTATGGAGGCAAAAATGTATATATGAAAGATTCAAAGGACGTTTGGAATTGTCCATAATACATTATTTTAGGCCACATGACAATACTGGGGAAGGTACTGGAAATTTTAGATGATTTACAGCTTCGGTAACAAGATATTTATATGAATATACCAATGCGCAAAAAAAAAAAAAAAAACCCCGAAAAGTGAAAGAGAATATCTCTTCGTTAGAATCCAGAGTTAATGTATCAAGATTAATTCTATCAAAGCAAACAAAAATTATTCCCAGAAAAATAACACATGCCACATTTTGGTAATAAAAAAAAAATAACTTCAGAAAACCACGAAAGAGGTGAATACAGTAATCGGGATAACACGGAAAGTAAAAGCAAACAAAACTGGTTAGGAGTAATTATACACTCTGAACGATGCAAACAAGGTATATTGAAGTATGTAAATTAATGGCATGATCATGAACCTCAAATAAATTCCCAAAAAGTTATTTTGCTCCTGAGAAAAATTCCCAGTGATTATATTTTAAAGTTTCGTGTATTGTCATATCAGATTCCTCCGTATTCATCATCATCTAACACGTGACAGAGAAGACATAAGAAACAATCTCCTCCGGGATGATATTTTAGCGGTGACTCTCAGGAGTTCCGGAGTTGTCATGTTCCTCCACTCTTTGATGCTGTCAGTCCATATCTTGTATTGCCGCCCCCACTTGTGCCCGCCTTCACCAGTGCTTTGCATAATGGTCTTTCAGAGGCTGTTATGCCGTGGGACGTGGCCAAATCATATCTTCCGACATTTAATAGTGACGAGAAAAAATTCCTGTCGATCCACGAGTCTTTTTGATCTTGCTTCGTACATAGTCATTGATTTTGTGTTCCCAGTACTAGATGCGGAGGAGCTTTCTCAAGCATTTTTCCGAAAGCCTGGATCCTTTTACTTGCCTCAACCAGGGGTGTCCCAGCCGCACATCCCTAGAGAAAGATGGATACGAGCTTGAACTTGGTCTGGAAGCTGATGGTGCACTTCCATATCCTTTCCGGCTTGGTCATCGCTGCTATGGCGGAGGCGATCCATGTGCCGATGTCTGCGTTGCAGGTGTCATCTAAGGTTGTTCCAAAGTATTTGAAGCTGGGCATTTCCTCCAGTGGTTTGCCATCTATGGCAGTGATGACATTGGAATTACTTGTGCTATTCACCATTACTTTGGATTTTTGTGTCGAGTTCCATACCATATGCGCCTGTTCTTCCAACAAGTTTGTTGGTCAGATCTTGCAACTCTCTTTTATTACCTGAATGTACATGGAGATAGCGACAGGCAAGAGAGATCTGGTTCTGCGGAAGGATGCTGAGAATACCATGGATTGAGCACGTACGTAAAGACGAAGTTCTTCAGCAGGTTGCAGACAGGTCTACCACCGATAGAGACAGAACGGTTGTGATGGTGCTGGGTTTCCTGCATAATTCTCTCCAAAATCAAGTTAAAAAGTGTTGCAGAAAGGAGGCATCCGTGTCTAATGCCGAATATTACTTTGTTTTGTAACATCTATCGATGTATTTATTTAGGTGTCGTTTTCTGAGCAGTGTATATACTCTAGCGAAGGACAAAGATACTCAGCTTAGCATTTTATCGCACAGAGAATAGATTTAATATACTATATCTTATTTGTTTGACTGTTTTTTTTTTGTTTCTTTTAAAACTTGATAAAAATAATGATATCATTCCTTGCTTAAATGTCGTTGAGTAAAGCTTGTGTTCACCCTGCCATTACTATTTTGTGTCGTTCTCCAGTGTATTAATGGTTCTGAGCATTCTTCAATGATGGCAACATCATTTGTCATATCAAAGACACCAGGAATCTCTTCAATGATTCTATTGAAACGTTTTCCAATCAGTTCGATGGATCAAACTACAACTGGAATATTGTTGTCCTCATATGCCACATTTTTTTAGCTTTCCTCTTCAAGATCCTTATAGTTCAATAGCTTTTTGAAAATTTCCAAAAATAAATTCCAATTTGCAGGGGACTGTCTTCTCAATAAGAAAGCGTATTCTGTTGTTGTCGTCTTTAATTTGATTGTTCTGTCTGTGTGTCTTGTAAAGTTCCATAAACATTTTTTATAGTTCGTATCTCTGTAAGCGGGTCTATGTGATGTTCATACCAGATTTTCCAGAGCAGATACTGGCCAACTCTATCATGCCAAATTTTATATTCAGTTGGTGCTAACACCGTGCAACCTGATACAAGATGGTCAATTGTTTCTGGATAGTTAGAAAGCATTGGTTCTGTCAGCAAGAACAAAACCTTCGATTTCAGCATTTAACACTGCACTACGTAACCACTGATTGGGGTGAGGTTTGTCTACTTCAGCTTGGTGGTACTGGCATAGTATTGACCTTGAAAAGGCTTATCTTTTTATTGTTTTTGCATTTACTACATTACATCATCATCATCACCATCATTATTATTATTATTATTATTTGAGAGAACGACATACCCATCATGACACACAGTCTGCTACGGGTATACCAGGCTCATGCATCATTGCCGTAATATGGCAAAAGGTCTTGACAAATGTAACACATAAATGTATAGATCTGTTCCAGTTAGAAATACCTTCTTGTCGGATAGTCCACACACTGTCCTCGGACGGTTTCCGATTGAAAGTGTTCAAATGAATCTAGTTGTGACTTCCAAGTCACCTTACCTGACTCAGACGTCAAACTTAAAAAAAAGCCTCTCAGCACTCAGCCACGATTCGCCTCCACGACTCCTGCTTACCTATAGAGTTGAACACTACTTCTGCCAATAGGATTCATGTAAAACTGGTTAAGTCCTGATAAATGTCAAGCAAACATCTGTCACTAAATGTGATATTTACTGTAGCCCATCTTAATAAAAAAAAACATGTTAACACATCAAATCAATTTATTCTTTATATATGCTATATCAAACATAGCAGGGAAAGCTCATGAGTCTATCTGACTGCATTTTGACATGGGCAGTAGAAAATATCTAATGTTTGTAGGAATTGCAACAGAGCAAAGCTTTTGTAGTACGGACATTGATAACTTCTCTTTATGACCTGTAGGAATTGTAAATTCACTATAAAAGAGATGATTTTAAATTCTCCACGAAATATTTTTTGAGAATGAGAGAGAACGAACGTATCTTTAAGGAAAATCGTTTGAAAAAGAATCATGGGATCAAGTTAATCAATTATATATATATATATATATATATATATATATATATATATATATATATATATATATATATATAAAAGACATCTAAGATTTGTCATTTTGTGCTGTTATTTTATTGATGGTTAAAAATGATTTTGATGAATATTTTCTATATTGGACAGCGTTTACGAATATTTCAAAAGTAAAAAAAGATCGTGCTTAGCAAACTGGAAATTTACTCCATGTTATATTTCATATAATTAAACGTTTTTTTACTCGCTTCATTCGATAAAATTGATAAGAAATATAGCAGTAAATTAGATTCAAATACTTAGATAACTGCGCTAATTACAAGAGATGATTTTCCGTGTATTTTTCATCCATTCATTTTTCATGGAACGTCATTTAAAAAATAATGTTAAAAATAATAGATAAATATAAGCTGCCCCATTCAGAATTCGAACCCGGTGCATCAATCTCATATTATTAGCTAATACATATTGTGCAACACCGCTCAAGCAATTAATTATACAGTTGAAGTATTATATTAGAAAACGAATATATACTTTGTATAATTTTACTCAGAAGTATCGCAAAATTTTAATTTATGCTTGTCAATGCATATTTGTTAAAACAAAAATTGCTAAGTTATTATTATCTACTTGTAAAATAAGCTCTAAGAAAATCAAAGCATGCCAAAAATATTTACTCTCATTAACCCTCGCCAGAGTAAAATATTGTCTATGGATTTTGGATGCTTACTTAAACAAACCAACCGTTTGCGGTCCTACAGAATGGCTTTATATAACTAATCAACCAGCCAATCTATCCCGCAACTGTCGTAAAATAAACAAAGAAGATGAAAGATTCCTTTTACACAAACATGAATCCCTACCGCCCATGTTGGACAAACCTGAGATGATGTCTGAGCAGGGAGTCGCCATGTTACAATTCAATGACGAGGCGTTCGTTGACAATGCCTTATGTCGTGCGTTGAGCATTTAAATCATATTTATCAATGTGCCCTTGTCACTGAAGTGGGCAAAAGATCTCGAGCGGCGCTACCCAATATATTTTACCGTCCATTGTTTCCTGGCAATCAGTTTCTTTTTACGTGAGTTTGACCGGGCCATCCATCATCTTTAATTTGCATTCGATTTTTTTTCTTAGACGTTCAACAACCTTTTTTTTCCTAACCTGAAACGAACCTTTGTAAATAAACAGTTTTAAGATTGAAAAAATAGTTCATTTTGTTGTTATTAGGTAAGTTTTTAAAATATGTTTATTTTATGTTATTCCATCATAATGTCCGATAGGAATCAACATATTGCTTTGTTTCGTTCCCTAAACTTCGACCTGCAGTGTTTTCGGTCATTTTTATGTGTATATTGTATCCAGGACTCAGCGAAGTCTTCTTGTGTCGCCACTGTTTCATCCCGTCACCCGAAAATTAGTTACTAGTGTTGAAATTATGCAAAAAAAAATGTGACCTGGCTTATTAATAATACATACATAGGTACCTACGTGTGTGTATGTGCGTATGCGTACGTGTGTGTGCGTAAAAATTCAACTATAACTAAAAATATGTGTGTGAAAATTTATATATCTGAAAAAATCTAATTAAAAAAAGATTAAAATGTTTTTTTTTTTAATGTCTGTTGCCATACGTGATATAAGTACATTCCTGTCTTTTTTGATTCAAGACTAACAAGGCGGAAGATTTAGCTCGGCAGGTTGCCTATAATTTCTGAGGTAGACTTGTTGCCAACCAATGCTAATAGTGAAAGCTACGAACAAGATAGGTATTTGAACACGGCCTTCACATTTCTTTAAATTTCGAGCTGCTATCCGTTACACCACCTACACACCCGGCATATATGGAATAAGAAGAAAGAAAACAAAGAAAATAAATCTCAAAGAACAGACAAGCAATACAAGATCGTGCTACTCTCATTGAATCATTAAGAATAGTTCTGTAGTTATTTGTGTAAAGATTGGAAAAAGATTAGAAACATTTCTATTGAGAATTTTATGCTTTTTTTTCTGTATTTTAGAAATGGTCGTCGGCAAAGACGTGTCTTTCCAACGGACTTATTCAAACTTTACAGTAAACCAATCTTGAGAAAATAAAATCCTACCAGGATTCATTATTGTCTACCATAATCATAATAGCTCGATATATTCAGTTGACACAGTGTTGATATCAGGCACAGAAAGGAATCCTACATTAGGTAGTAAAGGAAAGCGAGAAGAAAGGACGAAAAAATATGGCTAATAGCAAAGGAAACAGCCCAACATGTAAATTACAAATTTGAGATACTTAAATTAAAGATAAATTTAAATAGCTTAGAAACAGTGTCAGAAAAATACAACATCGAAATCCGAAGGTACAGAAGGATAGGGATAGAGAAATTTAGTTCTAGAGAAGAATGCTTTGAACATTATGAACTGAGGACGTGAGCAACGACGAAGTTTTAGAGAAAATGCAAACAAAAAGATCATTTATATTTAACATCATAAAGAGACAATTGAAATTCCTTGGTCACAAATTGAGGAAAGTTGAGCTTAGAAATTTCTATACTCACATGACATATTAAAGGAAAGAGAAGGTGAGGGAAACTAAGCATAACTTACCCAACAAACTCGTTTAAATGGTTGGAAGAATAGGGTTTAAGAGATATAGAAAAATACAAACTTTACTTAAAGCTACAAAATACAGGACGTTGTGGAGAGTCATGATCGTCAACGTCCTAAACAGAAATGGCATATAGAAGATTTTGAATTTCGATTAATAAGTAGAACTATTGACAAAAGCGTGTATCTTGAATTTTCGCACACGTTTTTTATAGTAGTAATAATTTAGTAGGATGTGCGTGAGGGGTGTGATGAATATCGGCGAGAAATTGTTGGGCCGGGTTCGAATTCCAGTCGCGTTGTTTACATTCACTTAAGTAGAAATACCCTTGGGGAAAGGCATGAACCAACCTCTTCTTCCTCCCGGTTCAAGTTAGAATAGCATGACAGACTGGGCCCTATGGACTTGGTTGGCTACCAGTCAACCCGGAAAATCTTTGTTTTGTCACTCAAGAATCGAAAGAAACATGGTCGCCCAAATGTGTATAATGTATGACTCTTAATTTAGTAATATTAACTTTTCATCAGATGAAGGATCATTAAACCTATTCACTTTTGACAAACATTTCTTCGTCTTGATTTCTAGTTTCTCATTTCGATTTATTTTATATGAAGAATTCTCAACAATTAATTACCTTTTACTTGTAATTTTTTCTTCTTAAATTTCTTGTAATAATATTACCCTGGTGTTTTATTAGAAGACCCATTAACAAACATTATTAATTTTTAATCCGTATTCCTTTCATATTATTTTCACTTCTTTTTTACACTAATTGTATTCGCATTAGTAAAATTATCAAGATATTTTATTCGATTAATCCTTGCCAACCGTTATTCAATTTTCATTAATATATCTTTCAACTGAAGTTCAATTAATTTATTTCCACTGGTAATATTATTACTAGCAATATATTGATTGTTTATTCGATTAAGTATTATCATTTATTATTCATTTTTGGTTCGTATTGTTCATGCTAATTTCATATTTCATTTCGTAGTATTGTTTGTAATATTGTACTTTTATTACATGACTAACCAAAAAGCCGCCCTAAGGGCAGATTTTAAGCTAGCTCCTTCAGCCCATTGAGCCTTCAGGCTTTTACCTTCAGCGTCATATGTACGTAAAAGTTATAAGAATTTAGATATAATAAAATTATTTTATCTTTATTTCACATCTTAATTCGGCATAGTCTTTCTTCGTATACGCAAACGAACTTCATACTTTGTTTAGATTTATTTTGCGCGCTATTTTTTATTTTCTTTTACAATCACCATTCTTTATGATTCCTTCATATACAGTCACTCTTAAATGACATTAAGGAACCAGAACTATGTAATATTTCGAATACATCACACTTCGCGTGCTAGATAAAAACATATCAGCGATGTACCGTGCCTCGCTTTAGTTTTAATTACGGTTAAATTAAACGATATCAATTGCATTTACGACGAGAAACGAAATTAAAGTCATACCTTTAATAAAAAAATGTTTTTAAACCTTTCGATCTGTTCAAAATTTAAATTTAACTTTAAATGAGTTATTTATTTAATTTTGGATCCCGTTTACCTACAGTAGTTACTGCCTGTTACTTCAGATTGTTTATTATTCGCCGACTTTAAAAACGGACGGACGGACGGACACACGTACACTGCGCTTTATTATTATATATAGATATAGATATAGTTAGGAGAATATTAATTTTAAGAAAACGTCATAGGGCGGACTTTAAGCTAGTAAAAATAATAATATTGTAAATAATTGATGAATATTAATACTGCCATTGTTCTATTTCTTCGATGCGCATGCAATATCGAAAAACAGACGGACGGACACTCGTACTTTATTACAATTATAAGAAGAAAGAAGATTAATTTGAAGAAAAATGTCTTCGGGCGGACTTTAGGCTAGTAAAAAATAATATTGGCGTAAATAATTGATGAATATTAATACTTCTATTGTTCTCGTGATTAGCGTTTGAATGAATGCGAACAGGCCAGTAAGCGAGAGTGTGTATTACTCATGCGCCGCTGTGTTTATCCGACGCGCATGCGTAAATCCTAAGATCGAAAAACGGACGGACGAACACACGTACACAGTGCTTATTATTAAACAGTATTGTCAACTTACATCTTTGGGGCCCTGAAGTTTGAAAACATACGGCGACCCGCTATGCAACCAGCAACAACTGATTCGAAGATCTGTCAAATTATTAGGCTATGTATAGACTCTGGCGAACTCGACGAAACCATACAGGTCGGGGATCGGTGGAAGCAACATACAAGGAAATTTTAAAATGTAACCAATTACAAGGGGATTTTGAGGCCATATGAAATGGGCATTAGAGCACATTAACCTTTGGCTTATGATTCTATCACTAAAATGGCCATATTTTAATATTAAAAAATCTTTTTAAAAAGCATCGATTTTGTTGAAAAAGTCACTCCTTGAAAAAAGTTTCTTCAGGTCCCCCTGTTGGATTAGGGATACTGAAGATTAAGCTTCATTAGTTTCATAGTATATTTGCCATTACTGTCAATCATTATTAATTTATAGCAAGTATTTTTTTCATTTATATTGCTTTTCGTCGACCGTTATTCTCCCAGGGTTATTAGCCAGAAGAAAAACAAAACGAATTAGCCTTTCATTATTATTTACGCAGTATACTGATGGCGATTGATCCTCTGAATAGCTGTGATTAAAATAGAATCAAATTGAAATACCGGGTATAATAGTAAAATCTTGCATTATTGTCCATATCACAACATTTTTAATATCTAAAAAACACTAAATTAAGTGGGTTTTCAGATAACACGTTTAGCCATCTTGAAATCATTTGCCGTAAGAATCATTAACAAACCCTTTGAATTATTCAACTAGAAAGACAACAGGTTAAACTGTTTTTCTTTATTAGACCCACTGTATTACCAAATAAGCAATAGCGGTAAAAAAATGATCATTCAGGCCTCGAGTAATTTTATGAAGAGTGATACTCTGGTTTCCATCTTTAAAGTCTCTTCAAGAACCATTAAGAGAACGGTGAATAAGTTTAAAAAAAAACAAAAAAAAAACACAGAGAACAGCAGAGAGGAAAACTGGATCAGGAGGTCAAAACAGGGAAACGGGTCATCATTTCAAATTAGAGCTAAAGAGATCAATTAGAAAAGATCCAACTCAATCCACAAGACGTTTCACGCGTGAGAGAGGAGTTTCGGCTATGACAGTCCAAAGAGTAGTGAAAAAAGACTTGAAAAATGAAATTGTACGTGAAATATGTGAGGCATCTTATTACTCTAGGACAGAAAGTTAGAATTTTAGAGAGGACGAAGATCATCTTGAATAAGTTGGAAAATCATCCTGGAATAATACATCTATATTTAACTTCATTTCAATTCTTCATGAGCTTCCTTAGCTATAATTAATTATGAATATTTTCGTCTATGCTTGGTTTCATCACGATTCTTGTTAAGCTTGGAGAGTAATTATACATTCTTATTGCTCAAAGTAGAGTCCAGTAGTGTTATAAAAACCTCGGATAATTCCAGTAAGTTTTCTTTAATCATTTTTAAGATACAACGGTTCAAAGCTTAATCTAAGAAATGGACAATTTTGCTGTTACACGATTTGGACAATTTTGATGTTACACATGGTATAATTAAAAAAAATATATATTAATTTAATGTTGATTGCTGTTGCCAGTAAAAACCTTTGCCCACTAGTAGGTTTACAAGTTGGGAATTTTGAATAATCACTGGAACTAGAAATATATAACTTTTTAAAAATGGTTTATATTAATTTAGATTAAGCCTTTAATTTTATAAAAGTTAATAGGGGTTTCAGTTTGCTTTCCAAATTCATTGTAAATTAATCCCCATGATAAAAACAAAATATGCTCATACACCTCGTTTTTAAACAGCTGAATTTAATCAATTTAATTTATTTTTAATTTAATTAATTTTTCTTTCATATAATGCCATTTATTAAGCACGGAATATTATGACATATTCAAAAATTATTTTCCTCTTTAAATATTAAAATAGCACTTGGTATGAGCATAATTTTAGATTAATTTACAGTGGATTTACATTTATCCACTTTTATAAAATTTAATTTTCAAAAAATGATATGCTTAATCTAGGGTGCATAATGTATATACGAAATAAATTAATTAATAAATTTTATTTCTGGTCACCGTTCCTATTTTTAACATTGCATTTACAGAAGTAACGAAAGCAGTGAAACTTTGGAGAGAAATGCTTGGGGTGTAATAACGCTTGTCGTATATTAATTCTTATCATTGGTAATAATAGTTTACTCGTCTGTCTATTTCTGAAGGCAATGAGGTTAATTAGGTGGCACATAGTTGAAATCAAAATGAAAATGAGCAGAAGAAAATACTAAAACATTCTGTAGATATTAACTAACAATGAATTTATTTTAGTACAAAGTTATTACAATGAAACACCGTAGGATTTCCACTTACTCTCATTGATATTGGAATACTAGATAACCATTATTCATGAACTCAGAACCGGCTCAAAATTGCTATAATACATGTAATTATACTAACTCCAAGAATACTAAACGTGACATGACAGCAAAGGAATATTGCTCCTGCACATTCAGGTATTAATAATGCTATTAATGTCACCCGAATGTTTATGTTCGTTGTCACAGCTTTTGTTAAATACTGTCTTGAATACAAGGACCTTTGATTACAGAATAGCTATAAATAATGGTCTTCACACCTGCAGTAGCATTCATTCCCATTTCGGCTTACCTCAGGCCCGGTCATTTCTTTGTCTGACTGTTCATCAGCCCATCTGTTTCCCGAATTCGTTACAATCAGTGAAGAGTTGGAGGTGTGGACTTTTTACCCACCAAAAGCACTGACCTCTGATATTCGACAACTTACTGACTTGAGACAAAATATTCCTGATTACTTTTTTTTGGTCTGAATGGTTCGTTTTAAAGATGTTTTATCCTAGCTTTCGTTAAAAACTTCATTTAGGACAATCATTATTTTAGTTCTTTTTTTCTTTATTTTCTCTCTTGTTTTCTCTTTTTTTATGTTAGCTTATTTTTCTTGCTATGTTTTATTTTACTTTGGCTTTGCTTCTTCTTTTTCATTCTCTTTTCTCTTATCTCAGTTGCGTTCTTGTTCATCATTTTGTCGTCAAGTTTAATTCCGCCCTCGTCATTCTTTCCAACTGTTATTTTCTTAACATATTTCGTCTTTCTTTTAGTTTATTACTTTTTCGGTAGACATCTCTTTTTCTTCTTTTTCTTTTATTTCCATTCTCTCTTCTCTTTTGTTCTCTTTTCCTTGTTCTTTTTAAATATTCCTCACCTCTTCTTTCTTTCCGTCAATAAACTTTTAAACAGATTCTTCTCACGTGAATTCTTCTCCCTCCTCCGCATCCTGATCCTCCTTCGCACCCTTATTCTTCCTCCTCCTCCTCCTCCTCCTTCTACTTCTTCTGCTTCTTCCTCCACCTCCTTCCTTCTCTTTCTTCTTCCTTCTATATAATCTTCCTTCTTCTTCTTCTTCTTCTTCCTCTTCTTCTTCTTTTTTTCTCCTTCTTCATTATCAATCCAATACTGCAATGTCCATCCAAAATATTAGGAAGGAACACAAGTCAAAAGAAAATTGTGGCCATTGTGGCCATCCTAAAGGTTTGTCACCTCGTTTGTCAAATTAAGTGATAATTAACCTTGCGAGCCATATTTCCACTTTACGATCAGTTTCCTCGCCATTAAATTTATGGGTCAATTGGAAGGTGTCATTGTCTAGGACACAACCTCCCTCTTTTCGGATAAAGTCTTCTGAAAAAAAAGAGATAGCTGACGATTCATCCGAAATTCCATGTGATAGAGAGGCTCTATTTTATTTCTTTAAAATAGTAAAGCTAAAAAGAAAAATAAATAAATTGCTGTATCAATCAATGATTCTTTGGTTCCAAGGACGAGGTCTGAAGGCTTGAAGTCAAATAAAGTTGACAAGATATTTTTACGTTTTGTGTCGTTTGACAAAGAGATACTTCTTTGAAGCAACATTTTCATGACACATAGTGAGAGCAGTAGACTTGGAGTAATTGACACACACACATTTTGGTGAAAAGAGAGACAGAGAGAAGCACCGAGTAACCCACCTAGCAAGCGTCGATTACAAAACAGAGAATTGAAGGAATATTAAAAAGACAGATACACACAAATATAGGAAGCTGAGTTCTTCCATGAATGCTGATTTATTGAAGGGATACAGAATATATGGGAACATTTACTCATGTTAACTTACTCTGGCATTCTGCTGGGATAGATATCTTTGAGATTCGAATCCCTCAAAATGGCAATCATCTACACAAAAATCTGTCATTTATTACTCGTTTAAAAGCCCCACTCCGCGCGGACTTTTACGTAAGCCCTTGCGGAGGGCAAATTGAACCTCCGGCCCAAAACTAAAAAGACCTCTTGTCCATCTTAGAAAACAGTAATGATAAATTTGAAGAAAAAGCTTTGAATTCCCCAATCCAATCCATGAAATTCAAAACCTCACTTTCATTCTGATTCGTGATATAAGTCCATTTCCGGCTAAAAGGCAGATTTGGGCCGAAAGTCAGATCTGGAACGAAACTTCGATTTGCACCGAAATTACAATTCAGTCGGAAAATTGATTTATTCATATCACAAACCTGTGGAACTTTAATAGAGTTTTCAAATGATAAAATCTTCAGAACTTCAAACCCTCATGTCATAAAATCTCTCACTTTAAATCCGACTCCTTGGCATTTTGATGGAATAAAATTGACTTCCCCTCTCCCACAGTTTTGGAGATATTTTAAACTGAATTTAAAACAAATGTTTAAATTCACAAAGTATTTGTGTTATATTTGCTCAATATAAATATTTAAAAAAAAAACAAAAAAAATTAAAATCAATATTTTTTTTCAGTTATTTTAAAATTTGAATTTTTAACAGTTCTGAACAAAATTTCCATTGCCGAATGTTCAAGCACTAGATGAAACGCAGATTTCAGTCCTGGTATCAAATTCCAAAACGTTATAATATGTCAATGTAGAGCAAGTGTGGCACACGGACGGACAGACAGAATTTGCCGTTTATTTATTTAGATATACGTATCTCTATCTATATAAGGCAGGATGTGTGTGTGTATGTGTGCGTAACGAATGCACGGCCGCAATTTTCGACGGATTTGCACCAAAATTTACATGCACATACTCCAAGTTAGCGGGAGGCCAGGACATACTTTGCATTTCCCAACTCTCATCGATAGTGGAAATAATCGATTTTTTCATGCTTCTACGGAAGTTTTCATGTAGTTTGCGGCCATTTTATACTGGCTAGAGTGAGAGCCAATAGCTAGCTTTCGCGAATAGGCAGGAAGATTCTATTGGCCAGCATGAGAGCCAACAGCTGACTGACATGAATGTTAACTAGCAGGCTAGCATGCAAAAAATATCGATAGCTGCATTCGTCACAAGTGGGAAAAATTTAAATCTGCATAGCACTTTACTCCAATTGGTTCATTGCTTGCTTAGACTCAACGTTGATTCTGATTCCGCAGAACTTCTTTGGGTGTGAAAAAGTATTTGTTGTTAACATTCTTTTTTCATTCGGTTTTTCCAGTTACAAGTCCTTTTTTAAAGCTGATCGTTTTGTGTTCCTTTTGTTTAGTTCTTTTTCGTAACAGATTTAATGTTTAGTATAGAGCTTAGAAAAAATTCGCAGTGTGAGATAGGCAAGAAGTAAGGCATGTAGCAACATCAGCACGGCAAAGGGCACTCCTTTAAAGGCAAGGAAGGGCAAAAATATTTTAATTCAAGTGATAGCGATTGCTGTATGAGTCGTACGATTTTTTAATCAAGTACGGTCAACGCCGGGCCATGCTGCTAGTTTATTCAATAATACAGAGATGCCAAATCTTTGTTCAAATACTTGAATATTATGTTAATAATTTCTTCCTAAGCTATTGATAATGCCCAAATCCTATAATGTCTTATCGTTTCATTAATGAGGTGTGATATTTTATACTTAGGGTATTAAACTGAGGTAAAACTCACGAA
The DNA here is from genome assembly GCA_903632075.3 of Acanthosepion pharaonis. NCBI lineage: Eukaryota > Metazoa > Mollusca > Cephalopoda > Sepiida > Sepiidae > Acanthosepion > Acanthosepion pharaonis. The sequence goes on along the minus strand of CAHIKZ030000380.1, from coordinate 3,431,145 downwards.
ATATCATATCATAATTTGTCATTTGGGAAAATTTGCTTTCATATTTTTGTAAGAATACGCTTTCTGGAATTTCCAACCGAGAACCCATGTTAATCAAATATTTGGATTTAACTGTTTTTCTTGCAACGGACGTTTGCTCAAAGTTTCTGCAATATAAGCATTGTTTCTTAACAGATCTAGAAATACGAATTAATCAAAGTGATAAATTTGATGTCAATATTAGGGTCCAACTTTTAACAAATCAGTACATTTTACCAATAGGGTGCTGAAATACATGATGATTTTTTCCAATGTTAGTGAAATCCCAAATTTATTGTTTTGTCCCATATAGCATATTTAACCTTGTCGACAATATCTTGTCTAGATCTAAGTTCACGGTGAAGTTACATTCTTAAACAATTTCTAGCATTGTCATCTAGTCTGAGCAGCATTCAATTAAAATAACTCAAAATTCTCAACTTTCTCTGTTCTTGCCTATTTTGACTGTGGGCCCCTAACGCTTCGTTCATTTAAGAACATGTCTACATGAGGTTAACTCCATGAACAAAACCAGCTGTTTATCTGACGCTAATTTAAATAAATATAACTCATAATACTAAATAAACAATATCAGACACCTAATGCTGATCTTTGACCTAAGAACAGAGAAGTAATTGATTTCATAGTGTCAATAATCGTACATTAGCTGGTCGTCAAGTATGACACGCTACGAAATGTGGACTGTCTACGCCATTGATTGATTTGATGAAATACATACGCGTTGATTTTGAGTGTGATATGATGCAGTGTTCACCTTCGTTGGAGGGTTCAATCATTGGCAGTCACTAGCAAACACTTTTTATTTTTAGCTGTTTGTGCCTGAAACTTTTCATGTACTGCTGATTTGTATCAGGAAATTTATTGTTTAATAGTTGCTCTATTTCTGGAGAAAGAGTATTCAATATCGAGAATAGACGGTTTGTATATATACCATGTGTGGCCATATAAATAAAAACTGCATGGTCACTGGCAGTTTCACCATGACGAGATGATCTCATAAGGGGTGAAACTGTCAGATACAAAACTGTGTGTACAGTAAGAATATTTGCTATTTATGCACACACACATAAACATATATATATATATATATATATATATATATATATATATATATATATATATATATATATGATAGAAATTAGGAGGATTTGAGATAATTATAATTAAGTAATTCATCAAGTCCAGAAGAACCCTCAACAGAATGCAGAAAGCACTGGACGGCCGTTTCGTTCTATATTTGGGACTCATCAGCAGTGCGCATCCACTACCGAGAATTGAAACTCGGACAGTTACATTATCAGGCAAACGTCATACCAACTGTACCAAGGTGACGAAGAGGTAACGAATCAGACTCGATATAGCGCCGCTCGATCACATATTCCGTGGTGAAACTTATCCGAGTTTCTCTTTTACCCATAGGACTATGCCCCCCACAAGCCACGACTACTATCCTCCTAATTTCTATCACTTGCTTGAACCGGCTTCTAAAGCTCTGGACTGAGAGACTTGGGGATAGTAATTGGATAGACCCGTTGGTAGCCTGACGTGCTTTTACCGATTCGCCACAGAGGAGCGTTTCGATCAGCAAGGTCGATTTTACTGTTTTACTTACTAACCGAAACGCTTCTCTGTGACGAAATCAGTAAAAGCACGTCAGGCTCCGTATAGGATACAGGTTCGATTCCTGTTGGCGGACGCATATTTTCTATGACAATTTCTCGGACATTCGGGCCTGTATATGTTGCTAATACTGTTTATTATAAACAGAGCATTTACTTAAATATTAGTATCTATAAAAAAGAATATATAAAACATAAAAAATGTCTTAAAATAATTGTCAGACTTTCTCCATTTCATTATATATATATATATATGTGTGTGTGTGTGTGTGTGTGTGTGTGTGTGTGCGTGCGTGTGTGTCCAAATCGTGTAACAGCATCGGATAATTGTCTATCCCACAGAATGATTAATATCTTAAAAAAAAAAAAAAACACGAAACTAATTGAGTTTATTTTTTCCAGGTTTTCAGATAAGTAGTTCATCCATTGTGACACCATTTGGTGTAAGAATCACTGAAAAACCCTTTCAGTTATTCAGCTAGAAAGAGAAAATGTTAAAATTAGTTTGTGACAGCCCCTATATGTCTTCCTAACTGAACAATGGTGCGAGGAAAAATGATCACACACGCCTTCAATAATGTTATGAACATTCATATTCTGGCTTCAAAGTCCATTCAAGAACCATTAAGTGAACGGTGAATAAGTTTTTAAAAAGTGGGAGAAGTAAAGAGGATAATGGAATCTGAAGGTCAGCAAGAGGTTTTATAAAACCTCTTCTCTTTAAGGCTAATAACTTCCAACCCTACCTTTACTACCGACTCGGTTATTTCAGCTGACTGAAACATAGAAATGGGTAAATTCTGTTTCAATTTTTCAACTGCTGTCAAAGTTAAATTTAAAATTTCTAATCCCAACATGAACCCAGTCTATACAACGGGACTGAATAAGACTAGCGTACTTCTCGTTTGTTGAAATACAACCACCATATGAGTTAATTTGGGATTTAGTTGCACAATACACACACACACACACACACACATATATATATATATATATATATATATATATATATATATATATATATGTTAGATTTCTCTATGTTGTCATATTATTTTCTCCCTTTATGAAAACCGGAGGTGTGCAAAGACGTAATCACTTTTTTGCTTATTTGTTGTTTATATTTCCTTTTTTTTTTCAATTGCTATTCGAAATGCAATTGTTGTAGAAAGGTTATCAGTAGATGTCAAAACGGCCGTGTTTGATCTTCTTAATAACCAGGCTCGTTCTTGTTTATCGCAACCCCAGACAACTGGTGAGCCGTATGCTTACCACCTGTGTATTTAGTAACAGACTCTGTCCTTCTATAAACATCTGAAAACGGGATTATTTTCAGCCATAAATATTTCATATTGCTACTTTATGAGGGCCCGACTGCTCGTAACAGTCAAAACAAACATACATGAACGCACGCAGAAACACATATGTATACATTCAATGAACTATTTGTAATTTTACACACACACACACACACACACACACACACACATATATATATATATATATATATATATATATATATGCACCTATGTATGCGTGTGAATATATATAATTATCCACATATATATATATATATATATATATATATATATATATATATATATATATATATATATATATATATATATATATATATATATTCAATTACTTCCTTGCATTATATTTTATACATATATATTATTATATTATTATTACAATAATTTATATATATATATATATATATATATATGTCTGTGTATGTGTGTTTGTGTGTACACACACATACATATGCACACATATATACATATATACACACATGGACATATATGTATATATATATATACATGGATATATATATATATATATATATATATATATATATATATATATATATATATATATATATATATATATAGATTTATATTGGGCAGTATATATTTATATTATAAAGAGATAATCATACAAAATTGGTAATATGAATGTAATTAATGTCGAAATTTCTTCGCTAACATACTTAATAAGACATTAACTTACTAAAACCCCATTGAATGACGCGGTGTACAATAGATTTATTTCCTCATAAAGTTTTTTTGTAAATAGAAAAATTACAGCACGAGGATGAAAATATGAAATTTTTGAAAGGCCTCGCCCTCTGTCATACACCAGATCCATCTGACAACAATTTTATAGATAAGCATCACGTAATTCACTGAACTGTTAGTAATTTAATGCCTTATTAAGTCTGTTAGGTAAGAGATTTCGCCACTAATTACATTAATATTACTAATTAATTATTTATATGATTACCTATTTCTACTATAACATAATATATATATATATATATATATATATATATATATACACTCTCTCTCTCTCTCACACACACACACATACACACACACACACATATATATATATATATATATATATATATATATATATATATATGAGAGATGTGTGTCGGTGCGTAATCGCGTGTTAATCCATCAAAGATGAAAAAGAGATTTGAAGCAACAGCAATATGCTTCTACAGAAGGGTGTTGAGAATACCATGCACCATGTGGGCAATGACGCCAGTTGAAACTTCTACGGTACATAATAAGGAAAGAGGTCTTGGAGAAACTGATACGCAGAGGACAGATTGAAGACAAGGCGAACAAAGGAAAACAACGCATAAAATACTTATTGGGCACGAATAATGGATGGCGGAACAGGGTTTAGGAGACAACAAATAGTCAAAATTTATTAAGTTACAAAGAACAGGAAATTGTGGAGAGCCATTATCGCTTAATTCCCGAGGTGATACGACATATAAAGAATAAAGGATTAATATGTTATAGAAAAAAAAAGTAATTCAGTTTTATTTTTTATTAAATTATAATTAACAAGTTATTTTTATTACCTTATAATTAATACCTTTTTTATAAACCTTCAAACATACAGCATTTTTATAAACCTCTAATCAATATTACTTGTTTTTACAAATCTACAATTAATAAGGAATTTTCTATAAAATTCCAATGAATATTATTAACAAAAAACTAGTTTGGTTTTGTTTTGTTTGTTTTGTTTTACGGCATATCAACCTCAGTGTGTGAATTAATGGTTTAAGATTGTAATATTTCTGTCCAAAATTATGTTGCTGGTAATATTTTTTTTCCAAAAATGTATTACTGATAATAATGATTTGCTGGTAATAATATCTTCCTCAAAAATTCATTGCTAGTAATAATATTTTACAAAAATATATTGTTCATATTAAAACCTATTTTTAAACATTCATTTACTTTTTAAATAGTTCGGTTTGATAAAGTAAAATTGGCAGCTGATCTCAAAAATGACCTACGATCAGTTGTTAAATGGAGCAAGGAATGACTTGTTAATTTTAACACCTCAAGAACGAAACTGTACTCTTTTAATCATCTAAGTGAACCCTTTTTAACTTCCTTCAACTTGGTTAATGATAACCTCGAGGATATTGCTTCATTGCGCCTTCTCGTCATAACGTTTTCAGCTGACATAAATTGGAAAGAATATATTGAATCATTTGTTAATCTGCAAATAAAAAAGTTGGTTCATTATGCCGTGCTTCACAATTTTACTCACCAAAATCAACATTATTTACAGGACGACCATTCGTTTTTACTTTGAATATTGCTGCCACATCTGGTCTGGTGCTCTTGACATATACTTAGAGATTCTTGGCAAAATCCCAAGAAGAATCTATAATGTTATTTGTCATGATCTGGCTTCTCGGCTTCAGTCCTTTTTACCAACGCCGTAACGCAGCTTCTGTGTAAGGTTTCAATAAATACTTTCATGGTAATTGTTCTGCTGAACTTTCCGCTACGGTACCTAGACTTTATACATTTAAGCGCAGTACTAGATTGGCGGCAAGGTCTACATTTGAAATGGCTAGATGAAACCGTAAGTTCTATGTTAACAGTTTCTTCCAGTGAACTTCTCGCTCGTGGAACTCTCTTCCGGCTTCTTGCTTCACAGTCAATTTTGATATTGAAAGACTTAAATGCAATGTCAACCGTCATTTTCAGTCTTCATAATTTTGAAGGTCCTCTTTTTTAATAATAGATTTTCACATATTCTCTAACGCCCAGTAACCCCTTGCATCATAGTGGCTTTATTGGATTTCTAGGATTTAAATGATTAAAAAGATCCCTGAACAAGTAGGAGACATTTTCCTGTGGTACTTTACGTCCGTTAGGACTTCATCGGACTAAAGTGATATTTACGTTGATGTGAAATAACCTTGTCGACGGATTTTGAATTTCTTATTTGTCTAAACAGAATCTTGGTTTGTAAATAGTTAATAATGGTATCAGTATTCATCTTGGTGGTGTTATATAATAAAAGCAGTAAATGTTACCATTTTTGTAGCATCGTAAGACTGCTACCAGGGAGTCGTCTGAGATTTAAACAGTGACTCGCGCTGAGGTAAACTTCAATGCTATAAAATGGTTTCAGTGAAAGCAAAACAGGTGTTATGCTGTGCAGATGAATACTTTATTCTCTATTTCAATTCGAGCTATTTGTTAAAGTCTTTTTCGTGGCGAGATGGTCGTTATGGATAAATCTTGAGTATGCTGGACACGACGATTTTATGGTTCTTCGATGTTTTCAATTGAAATCTAAGCACTTGAAAGACCGACTTATTGTGAGGGCATCAATTGCACGTGTCCAAAGTACATATCAGGAAAAATATTGACTCAGTAGTCTTAAAAAGGAATTCTTGGTATCGGTTAATTATATCCAATTTACAGACAATCATATTTATAACCAGGCGTGTGCTTGAACCATAACACCGTCATATATATTTCCAGAGGTGTCACAAATTGTCGAAATTTCTCCATTTCATTATATATATATATATGTGTGTGTGTGTGTGTGTGTGTGTGTGTGTGTGTGTCCAAATCGTGTAACAGCATCGGATAATTGTCTATCCCACAGAATGATTAATATCTTTAAAAAAAAAAACACGAAACTAATTGAGTTTATTTTTTCCAGGTTTTCAGATAAGTAGTTTATCCATTGTGACACCATTTGGTGTAAGAATCACTGAAAAACCCTTTCAGTTATTCAGCTAGAAAGAGAAAATGTTAAAATCGGTTTGTGACAGCCCCTAAATGTCTTCCAAACTGAACAATGGTGAGAGGAAATGATCACACACGCCTTCAATAATGTTATGAACATTCATATTCTGGCTTCAAAGTCCATTCAAGAACCATTAAGTGAACGGTGAATAAGTTTTTAAAAAAAGAAGTTTTTATCTTCGCTTCCGTACATGTACCCTTCCGAAGGTATGAAACCAAGTTAATGTGATTGATTGATCTCTTATTTTTTTAAATATATATATATATAAAACATTAAGTACTGATGCGCTATTTATTAGATGTGCATATTTTTATTTGGATTAAAATTATATTTTTGAAGTTGGAGTTAGTAGGTGCGTGTATGTGCGTTTTTTATATGTGTATATATGCATATATTATTTTTTTCTATAATTTTATTTGTTTATTTATTAGTCTGTTTCTGATTTACTTTATTATTTGTTATTTCAACGCCCACCATATATCAAATGAATTGCTCGACTATCTCTTTGACAGTTTTCAGTCAGCACCTGACGATTGTATAGGCATAAAGGCCAGTGTTATTGTACCGGTGTGGAATATATATATATATATATATATATATATATATATATATATATATATATATATATATATATATATATAACCTTTTAAATGTGTCAATATCTGCTAACTCATGTCTTCTCTCTCCACACTTCACTTCCTCACTTCGTTAATTTACATATGTTTAATACGGCCCGTCAAAAATGTGTAAATTTTCTTTTCATTTTGTTTGAAGTAAATCTGATGATCCGCAGTCCTTTTAAAATGGCTGCGGTGAAATAATTTATTACATGGAACCTTAACTTGTTCTGTTTTTATTTAAATTATATATATATATATATATATATATATATATATATATATATATATATATATATATATATATATATTCACTTGTAGTACTGGTGTTAATAAAGCAGTTCTGATGATGATAACTGTTGATAAGTATTTTGCGCGATATACATCATTCTGAACAATAATTCTCTGACTATACCAGTAGGGAATAATATAAAGTGAACCAAACCGGCTGAATATAGGCAGACATATTCACTTAAGAAAGAACCTGTACATAATTGTTATGCTGAAAAATAAATAATTAGTAGCCATATTGATTTCAGGAAGGTGAAATAATAAATATAAATAAAATAAAAGGGGGAGAAAAGGGGAGCATGAAAGCTCCTTAACCAAAACGTCATTAAACAATAACAGTAACGAGTGACGGTGGTATGTACTAGTGGGAAAATACGTACGATGCTTCCTATTCACCCGGAACCCGTTGCCTTTCTTTCACGGGTAACCTGATCAGGCCCTGAGTAGTCAATATTCGCGATATGTCTTCATTCCTCCCAATTATAATAAACGCAACGTTGAATTGTACTGATTTATGTGTGCCAACTGCTCTTTGAAGTCAGAGATGGCAAGAAAGTAGACCCGAAGACGGCAGTAATAGCAAAAATTATAGCGGCAATATAAACAATAAAAACATATCTTACCTTGATGATGATGATGGTGATGATGATAATAATAATATTAATAATAATAATAATAATAATAAACGGTAGGCTTGATATAATCATTTCTATGCATTGATTGTACTTTCATTTCTTCCCTGAACTGTAAGTGAAAGGTTGATGCAGAAAAATACATATATACAGAATATAAAAGGTACTGTTATGATATGAAAGCATGAGTAAAATTAAGAATGTGAATAGGTTAAAAGAAGCAAAAAACAAGGAAAGAAACAATCAAGAATTACACACATATATATATATATATATATATATATATATATATATATATATATATATATATATATATATATATATATATATATATATATATATATATATATATATATATATAT
>CAHIKZ030000380.1:3407500-3417500 GCA_903632075.3 Acanthosepion pharaonis | reverse complement strand
ATTCCTTAAGTTTAGGAATTTTCCAATGGTGTTCTCAGTCTATGTTCTCAATCTCATCCCACAGAGGGCAGTGATCTCTCTTCAGTTCGAATGATGTAAATAGTTACATATCTCATCTCAGAAATATATATATATAGGTCATTTAATATATATTATAAAAATATTAAAGTTAATAAACCTTTTCGTAAGGATCGCATGTTAATCATTGCTTCTACAATAAATCTAAACGCAAAAACGCGATGTTTTCAAGTTAAGATTTAACAATGACAAAATACAATCGGAAAAATGGCTGTACTTGTTAGAACTTGGTGGGGATTTTCTGGAGAAATGGTGCACCAGAACATTTGTTGATTAGCTGTTATCAAACACAACGCCACAAACTCAAAAAGAACATATTTAGTTTTAACTGTCAGATTTTGAATTCCTAGAGAATTTTCCTTGCAGAGTTAAGTTGCAACATTATCTTGCGTATCTGTTTCGCGTATCTCGAGAGAAATTGTTTAAAAATGTCTTTATCGAGCTAATACGTTCGACCTTTTGACAGCTAGGAAACTTGTCGAAAAGTACTTTATCTTGAGTGCGAAATCATGAAAAAAAAATTTATTGTTTTAAAAAATAGTGATTAAGATTTTAATAAAACCTAAATGTATGACAGTGAATTCATGCATTTTTTTGTTTTGGATTATTTACAACAAAAATATCAAACATTATTATTTATTAGATTGCTCATCTGCAACAATAATTTTACATTTACAAAAAAAAATAATGCAATGGAATGTTTAGCATTTACCAATTAATAAAGAAATACATACGAAAATAATTTTGTATTCATAAATTTATAAAAATTTGCTAAATTATTAAAATATGTGAACAACTATAATGAAATCATTATTTACCATTTTATAAAGTTCGAATCAACTGGAAATTAGCCGATATTTTTCCAAACATCCCAATAAGCTATATATTTAATAAATAGTGTAAACAAACAATCTAAAAAATAGTGTTTAAAATTGTTGTCAATTCAGAAGAACAAAGTAAATGTAAGAATTCACTTATATAACTTTTATTACAATTAAAAATATGTAATCATATGTTGATGTTTTATTACGATTCTAATCATCGTTTTTAAAACAGTAAACATTACTGAGGAGTAATGGTAGTTAAAATAATAGCGGTGTTAAGGTAAAAATGTCCTTTTGACACATTGTTTTATTTTTCGGCACGTAATTCCAAGTTTGCCGAAATTGTTTTCAGTTTCATGTAAGAAAGCTATTTGTCATCTTAAATTTAAATTTCAAATTTGTGCACCTTTTTTTAAAATATAATTTTTACAATTATGTTTATCCTGTGCAAGGCTCAAGAACGACGTGAGGTAGAGGGTAACAGAGTAAAAGTTAAGGTTCAGTTTATAAGGATATGTAGGAAAGATAACGTCTTTGCGTAGACATGAATAGTTCAAGATTGTAAGGATCAGGAAGGCATACTCCTGAGATTCAATTACACAATAGAGAAGGTAGGTGCTCGTGTGGAAATTACATCTCACCAATAGAATCAAGAGATCAAGCGTGGTTTGCTACAATGTGCGCGAAATGGTGGACCTTAGATATGAAGGTTAATACTGGTGGAACTAAGGAACGCAGTTCGTTTGAAGACTTTGCATGGAAATGGCGATAAAGTGGGTGCGTTTTGCAATGTCAACTTATTAATTTTCGGATTTCGGTAATCTAGCTAAAGACGCTAAACTTGAAAAATTTAGTACAATTAACAAATCCCTGACCATATAAGAGTAACATGTTTTCTGAAATAATTTATATGCATACATTGAAATACTCTGCATATTAACCATGTAAAGCTTCTATTAATCACTGCATTCTTATCTAAAGATTATAAAAAAGAATTAAAAATGACTTATCTTCTGAGACGCAGTGTATGGGCATTTGTGTGAATGCAAACTCAAAGTATACAATAGTTTTCCATCTGCAAATATCAACCAGATAAATTTTAACGTTTCATCTGTTTTATGCCCTAGTTTAAGAAAATGTTGTTTTGCTTACTTCACAGATAATATATTTTTAAGTAAGTATACAGACAAATTTATTATAAACAGACCGTCTAAAATGAGAGTTAACAGTAGCATAAAGATTTTTAAAACTGGATTTTTTTCTCGGCTGTTTATATAGGTGAGTCAGTGGTGCATTCTGGTTAATCTATTCTGGCGGTTATTTTTGCGGAATGGCTTGTTTTTTTTATTTATTATATATTATATATGTAGTATTATTATTTCTCACCTGACAACTGGGCTTCTGTCACTTTCTCGGCGCCGTAACGTAGCTTACCTGTGCCTTACCTATCCATATTTTCATGACAATTGTATTTTACTCTTTGGTACATCGAATATACGAATATAAGTGCAGTACTAGATTGGCAATTAAGTCTCATTTAACATTTGAAATAGCTACATGATAACAGTTTCTTCTCTCGCACTTCTCGCTTTTGGAACTCAGATTTTTGCTTTCCTATCCAATTTGATCTTCAAAAATTGAAATTGCTATCTTCTGTCTTCTCAATCTCTGTTCTTTTATTGTTCTTACACGTTAATAACGTTTTCTTTTCTCATATTCTTTCACACTCAGTAACCTCTTCCTTTATTGCTTTCATGGATTTATTGTCTTGCATGGGGTGAAATGATTAAAAAGTATTCTTACGATCAATATATGTGAATTTCAGCTCATAGTAACTGATTTTATTTGAAATATGTTTTAGTATTTTAAACCTCTTTATGCTGCTGTTAACTCTGAGTAATCTATTCTGTCGGTTATTTTTGCGGGGATGGTTTGTTCAGTTAATCTGAATATCGAGTCTTGGTCTGAAAATACCAATGCAAAATTTCTAAGCTGTACATAGAAGTCAACAATTAGAGGCGACAGTCTGTTTCATGCTAGATGCAATCATCTCCCCACCCCAGCTATAGATAAATAGCAGGACGGACTGTGTTCTATAAATTTGGGTGTCAAATGGTCTCGGGGAAGAAAAAGATTCAAAATTTAAAACGATCCCTGAGAGAGTCAGGTTCCGTCTGGCTATCTTACCCTGGCAATACAGCTGCTATACGGCTGAAATGCATGTGGTGTCTTTCGACTCTGTTACGGGTCTCGTGATCGTGATCGTGATCTAGGAGGATTGATATTACATAGCAGTACTACAACGTTTGATTCTAACGAAATTCTCCTGTTTCTTATTACTGTCTTTAACTTTTTGTAGGCATATTTCGCTATTTCAAATGCTCCTTCGGATTTTGTCTATCAGATTTTTCGTTGTATCTCATAAAAGAATGCCAGACATTTAAAGTTCTGCACTTGCTTGATTTTGACGTTTCTAATTCGTAGATCGCGATATTCGGCTGCCTATCTCGGTTTCGATCAAAAATTCTGCCTTCTTTCAATTGATGCTTATTCCATTCTCTTCATATTCCATTACGGCTATATCTAGAATTTGCTCTAATTTTCAATCTCTGTTTTCCATACAAAACCAAACTTTTTTTCTTATTTTGTCTTCTTTCTTTTTATGTGCCATGACCTATCAGGACGGAGGCGATCATTGCTCTCCACCTCCCTCTATTCCTTGCAGCTCTCAAAAAGTTCCTTCCCTCTGCTTGCTTCCTCAGACGACGTTGTCACCCACTTGCTTAAGCCTTCCAGGTATGCTAAGCGTTGTTTTCCCTTGTCTCTCTTTCCCTCTAATCGACCCGTGTGTATCAGATTCTCGAGGCCCTCCTTCCTCATTATGTGTCCCAGAAACTTCAGCTGCCTCTTCCTGATGTTAAATTTAAGCCTCCTCCTTGTTTGCATTCTCTCCAAAACCTCATCGCTGCCCACACGCTCCGTCCATGATATACTTAGCATCCCTCTGTAGAGCCAGATCTCTGTCGCCTCGAGTCTCTTCTTCACCTTTGAAGAAATCGTCCAACATTTGCTGCCGTAAAGGACACGTAACAACTCAGTATTCTTTTCTTCATAACCAAAGTTATCCGCCGGTCTCACAATATTCTGACTTGGAATGTGTCCTTGGCCATCCAAATAAGTCTACGGATCTCAGTGTCGCAATTACCGTCCTCTGCTTCATTATTGTTCCCGACCTGCAAATCGCATTTCGGGCTCAACTGCATTCCATCAATGTACATCATTTTCGTTTTTCTAAGTTTTGCAAGCTACACTTTCATATTTTATGTGATCATTACACTTATCGAATTAATTTTTCATTAATTCTTTCATTTTCTTTCCCTACAGGTCCTAATTCCAACCAGCGGAGACGGGGTCGTCAGACGTATACAAGGTTCCAGACTCTTGAATTAGAGAAAGAATTTAAGTTTAACCGGTATCTCACGCGGCGCCGACGTATTGAGCTTTCGCATATGCTCTGTTTGACGGAACGGCAAATAAAAATATGGTTCCAAAACCGAAGAATGAAAGAGAAGAAAGAATTGCAGGCCATCAAAGAACTCAATGAACAGGGGCGTTTGCAAGACAACCCGAAAGCACAGAAAACTAGTGAAACGTCCAGTTAATAAGCACATATATTTCCAAAAAAAAAAAAATGATATTGAAAATATGTATATTAAAAAACAAACACACAAGTGAGAATGACAGATAAAAATGAAAAAAGAAAAAATGATATTGATTTAATAACAATAACAACTGAAATAAATAAATAAACATAAATATACATTGATATAAAAAAGTGACACAGAAATAATTAATAAATAAAATAACAACAAACAAGATTTTTATGAAAAATTTGGGGAAAATGAAAAAAAAATCTTTAATGTGAAGAGTCAGCGTAAAAAAAAACAGCCTCAACAGTAATGGCGGCAGCAATGGCGGACGCTTGTTTCGGTGCCGAAGTAAATTAACCATCCTGACCAAATGAAAGAAAGTACACACAGCAGACACTCAAGCACATTATCTATCTACATGCGATACCCCTATCCATACCCTCTAAACTCCAAAAACAGGAAAAAAAAAAGAATAATGAATTAAAACAATTTTAAATGTTAAATGGCGGGAGAACGAGGAGAACCCTGGAGAAAGAGAAACGAGAATCAGTAATATTTGTAAGAAATTGACGCAAAAATATCGAAAGAAATCAGTAAAAAAAAAAACCCTGAGAATTGAACATAAGAAACATACTTTAATAAAAGAAAGAATCTTCATTGTCTTAAGTTGGAGATGCTTTCTTGTTTCTAGGGATGTTTACTCATTTTAAAACTCATATGACTGATGAATTAGAATCCACAATGTTGCACTTTATCTCTATACACAAAGAAAATTCCCATTTATATACGTTTAGAAAAAGGGATCATTTCGCCTCAGCTAGCAAAAAGCCACAGATAAAGAGTACACCAGAAACGTTCCAAATCACTAAAAATACCCTGTTAGACAAGTTTACAGAGCAGCTTCAGAGATAGTATTCTGAAATTCGTCTAGCGTGAATCTATAATAAGCGGTCATCCAATGAGGACCAAAATCACTACCAATATCCATGTTACACTGAAGAAAGTGAGTTCATTTTATTAGACGGCTTCAATTGTTAGGCATGTGCAAGGCTCAAAATTACTAGTAATAACCTACAGCGGAGTTATGTTCAACAGATGAATAAGTGATCAATTATTTTTATGAACTTGCATTTCCATTTTCATATGCAGCTCTATGCAGATCAGCTTGCGTCATTCAAAAATGCAATTTCGCATTATCTAATTAGCTATTCGCATTAGCTTAAATATATTTATACGTGCATCTACGTGATGCACGTATAAATATATTTAAGCCGAATGTCATTTTTATAGAGTAAATGTGTTTTAACGTATCAGACCAATAAATCAAAAACAGTTCTTTCATATTTAATGACCTCTATAATGAGCTGATTATTATATATTTTTAAATCTGTAAGATTATAATTTTTAAAAAATTATTTGTTATATTTTATAGTGAATACATGAAATATATCAAAGAATATAACCTGTTACCAAGTTAATCGAAGATACAGTTAACAATAAAAGAGTTTCATGATTTAAACATATTTCTAACTCAATCAATTAATTCACGATATCCTTATCAGATATGATATTACAAGTTAATTATGTCGTAATTAATATGATTAATCCGTGTAAAACACAACATATTTGACAGATGAGCTGAATATTTAGATTTGAAAGGTGGATTTTATTGCGTGTTTTTGTAAATTTCCAGAGCTTGGAAGTTGTACTTGTAGTGCAGAGAATATTCTTACAACTGGGAAACACTTTTTTACTCTAAAGGTTTTAAGGATAAACTTTGATATTTGTTAGTTCTTTCAACCATTGTCTTTGGTTTAATAGATGAACCTACATTCCACCTGTACTCTGCTCATGGCATGAACAATATGGAACGTTGTGATGTAATAACTAAGAAATAGTGTTTTACAGGCAACGTTTGTTAAGATTTAAAGATTTTTTAAAACATAAACGCACACAGAGGAGCGCGTACTCACACACACACACATACACACACATATATACAGATCGATAAAATTGACGTTTTAATTTACTCATTAAAAATATTAAAAAACACTTTTTAAAACTCTTTCTTATAGGTGAGAAAAGTTGCATAAAAATGTTACATACATATATATATATATAAATTAGATAAACAGATGTAAAACAAACACTCTTACACATATAAATATGTATAATCTGTCTTTGCAATAAAGTGGATTCTTCTTTTATCTGCCATATGAAGACGCCATTTTGATACTGGTGATTGCAGCTCGACCTAATAGAACGTGTGCGTCGAGTATGTGTAATTATGATTATTTTAGAATTACACTATTATAAGAATTATTAAGTTATTATTAACATTTTGTTTATTTTATTGTTTAATTAAGAAATAATTTAGCCATTTTTAGATTTCATTATGCAAACGTGATATAATTATTTAAACATATTTTCGAAGATTTTAACATATCAAACGATTTCACAAAATATTTAACAATTTCTTTTGAAAGAAAACTAGTTGGGAACACAACGAAATTATTTTATTCAAAATAAAAAAAGTAATAAAAATAGAAATAATTTATTCTTTCAATTTTAAATTTGCGAATTAAAATAATGAAGCTGTGTATTATTATTTGAAACATACAGACAGGCAATAAACAATGCACACTGGAAAAAAAAACAAAAAAAAACGAAACTCCTGGTTATCTCCCCTTTCTCTTCCAGCCATAAAGTAGAATAAAAACGAGAATACTACATATGTATAAAATAAAAACTGCATGACACACATTAACAGACACAAATTAACGATTATTCCCTTAAGATAATGTCCCTTGAAATACATAAAAAATATTTTTAAATAATATAACGATGGTGATGACTGTAATGAAGATGATAAAGATGATGATGATGATGGTGGTGGTGGTGATACAACCGATATAAAGGGTAAATATAACAATAATTAAAACAAAAACAAATGAGCTAAAAACATTTGACTTTATTATTAAAAAAAAATACGGAGAAAAAGCAAGTGTGAATGTTTGGTGAAAATATGAAACAGAAAAAAGAAAAAGTAAAACATTCGTTTACAAACAGCAGACATCATAGAAGAATGATTTTTAAAAACTGTTTTCATTTCATGTTTTAATTATTTCTTCACTTGTTTCTTTGGATGTTGAAATTCTTTGATCCCACAGAATGGCTACACTGACGCGGTCAAACCACAAATATATAAAAAAAAGAAAGTATAAAACTTAAAGACAGAGAACTAAGAAGGAAAAAAAGAACATTCCTTCTTCTGCTTGTCTCTATGACCAAAGCCGAAATGAAGAATTCGTGGTTGGGCGGGTGCGGGTAAAGAAAAGAAAGCGGAGGAACAAAGATGGGGACGTGAAATTAAATCTTAGAAAGATAAAATAAAATTGACGGCGCTAAAAATGCCACAATAACGACAGAAAGGCGGACAAGGAGAAACAGAGATAGAATTAGCTCTGATAAAAAGAAATTGATTTTTTTTCTTTTTTTTAAAGAAAAAGAAAGAAGACAAAGTTTGTTATTATGATTATAATTTGAGCCTATTCTTTCACAGGACAAAACAAACACACGTCGATTTTATCTCACTCACATACACACAACAGAGATTCACACACACACACACACACACACACACACACACACACACACACTAAAGGGTTATTTATGTTATTTTAGTAAGGCTGTTTCTGCACTTTTAATTGCGTAAAAATAGTGAGTTCGTGCACCAATCCGGTTGTGGATGACTATAGCCCAGGCAAGTAATTTACATATCATAACTATTAAAATTGATTCAATCATTCTGTTCAGATGCAATTTCATATAACTTCGCACATAAAAACAGATATATGAACTGGAATAACTACCTCTTCCACATAAATAGTATTTATGCAATAAAAATGACTACATTTTCCTTGTAGATAATATAGACTGATTTGATTTAACTATATTTCATGTATTTTCTATGTGATTATTAATAGTAATAATAATAATGATAATACATCATGATCAAAGTCCACAAAAAGATAATGTTCTTTCTTATTGACATGACAGTCTCTGCAGATTGTAATGTATCTTTGAAAATCTTAAAAAAAACGAAAAAAAACATCAAAATTCAATGAGATTGAAGTAGAAATCTAAAAACTGTGGCATATGAAGGCATCAATAATTCCGTTGGAGCCCTGGGATTGATTAGAAAATGTTCTGATAGACTCATTGAAGGGATTCCTGGAAACCTATACCTTAAACAAATAAAAATAAATTGTATTCACAAGTACAGCTCACACATTACCAAGAGCTTTATCTATGTCAAATGTGTGTAATCTCTTTTTTTTTACAGGAATGATTAGTGGAAAATGCCATGAAGCCATTTCTGACCTCGATTATAATATACTGTGTAGGACAATAATAATAATAATAGTAACTACGTACCCCTTATTTTCACTCAATCTTCGGTGATATTAACCAGATTTTTGGTGAATATCTACATTCATGAAATGTAATAAAGAAAGAAATTTGTAAAAAGAACGAAATCAATGAAGTCGACAGAATTATGGAATTCAAATACAATACTGAGATTCGTAGAAGTAAGTTGCTAAGTTTTGTGATATTCAGTGAAATCACAGTTGAAAATTGGCGGGAAAACTCACCGAATACTACTAATAATAATTATAATAATAATAATAATAATAATAACAACAACAACAATGACATGATATGAGAAATATGACAGCATGCAATGTGGCAAAATGAAAAATAAGTACATTTTTTCATTTACATTTTTTTTAAATAAAAATCTCTTCTAGGTTCATATTTCTGAATATTTTATGTGCAACATTTAAACAATTTTGGATGTTTTCAAATAATCTCAACGCATCTGAACATGGAAATTACCTTAAAACAATTTGCTTTCTTCTGAGAAAGAAAGGTCGCGTTCATCTTGCAAATCACTGTTAAACATTTTATGTGTAAAACGCATGAATAATCCTCAAAATTATATAAACAAAACAGGATATCACATCTAGACTCAACTATTTCTCATCGTGGAACTTAGAAGCATAAAGTTGACTGCAAAGTCACAATGAACACCAAAGCAAGTAAAGAATTAAAAAAAAAACATTAAAATCGCTACTCGAATTTTCTGCAACTAGAGGAAAACAGCCAAATAACTAAAATATACATCAACCCTGAGAAAAAGAAGCCAAGGAAACAACATCGTTCTCGTCTGTCCTTTAGAAAATACTGTCTCATATTATTAAAAGAAAGAAATTTCTCCCAGTAAGACTTGAACACACATACCAAGAAGATGACAAGCATCAACTCTTAATATAATTATGTCACGTTTGATTCATTATTGATACATACATTGATATATATTGATAATGTATCGCCTTCATATTGTAGAGATATGAATCTTTATCAAATGTCTCTAAATGTCTTAAA
>CAHIKZ030000380.1:3390000-3402500 GCA_903632075.3 Acanthosepion pharaonis | reverse complement strand
AAAATATTACCACGTATATTACTCTCCAGTTTTTTATATTCATTTATTTTATCCACTTTTATTAAGGATACGGTCTTGTTCAGTCTATTTAATTCCTCCCCCAAACACAATCCACACTTCATGCTTTTACAAATTTACAATTTTCGCATTCGACAACTATTAAATTTCTCTTTACAATCCTATGTATATTTATACAGCGTTATATATACAGTCAGCCATTGCTAGCTTACTACCTTTTAGAACACCTATAGTCACCGATATTCTCTGCCATGTGCTTACCAGCAAAACCATTTATCTTATCTATCTAACTTCTGATAAGTAATTTCCTGTTGTGTCTGTTATCATTTGGACATTATTATAATCTATAATTTATTTCTCCATCTTTTATCCTTTCTATTCGTTACGTATCCCTTCTGTGGGTATTTATCTAGCTTAATCATTGCGAGCAAGTCGTATCTTGTTCTCTCATCAAATCCGATTGCTACTATATGACCCCCTTTACATTTCGAAAATAAATTTAGTAGATTTAGATTCTGAAAGTTCCACGAGAGTCCTGCCTTATTTAAGTAGGGTAACTGAGCATTGCTCGTCAAAGATTCTTTTTTTTAATCATTTCTCCCCAAGAAAGGTAATAAAGCCATTAAGACGCAACGGGTTATTGAGTATGAAAGAATATGAGATAAAAAAGATAAACGATAAATGAACAGAAATTTAGAAGTCAAAAGATAACAACTGATATTGAATTGAAATTTCTGAAGTTCAAAGTTGACTGTAAAACAAAATGCCGGAAAATAGTTCCACCAGTGAAAAGTCCAAATGAAGAAAATATTAGCATAGACATTTCGGTTACATCTAACAATTTGAACTGTAAAATAACGAGACCTACCTGCAAATCTAGTACTGCGATTAAATTCATAAAGTCGAGGTACCAAAAAATCCTTGAAAAACATCAAGGCCTGCATTTTCGATTGGGTATATCAAACGTCAGTTGTAGCAAACTAATAATGTAATCATGCCAACTTCCAAATATATTAGGCAATGAATTCTTTTAGCTTAAAGGCAAAGCAGGCATTGCTTGAAATTGATTCCATAAATTAAAAAAAATAAATTTTCGTTACTCTTCGGGAGGCACATTTTCTCTAATAACACTTTCGATTTCTAGGCCGGTAGATATTAATTTCACTGTATCACTAAAGAAACAAGGATAGCTACTTTATCAGGTGTATCCATGAAATAAAACCTTTACAGTAATGTAAGATATTTTAGTCCTAGAATAATCTGCGAAAAGTTGCACTTTTTCTGTGCACTGAAATCTCAACCAATATAATGCAAGATTAATTTGCTAAACATTATTGTCTCATAAATAATTATATCTGTGCACATGTCTCGGTGTGTGTGCGGGATTAATTTGCTAATGAATATGTGCATTTGTGTTAGCGTGTCTGTGTGTGTATTAATGGAAGTAGCGTGTGGTTGGATACGACGTAACTGATATCAAATAACAAACTCAACAAATTATTTTCGAATTCTAACAATAGATTTTTAATTTCACTTCGCACTATTATCCTCGCAAAAAGTATGTGCACACTTCACCCAAATTTCCTGAAACTTTCTGAATCTATTAGTATACCACAATAAATTACAGTTAAATTGATATGTGTACTTAGAAAAATATATCTCATAATTTTATTAACTGTGTCCAGGTTAGATGCAAAATGCTATTAAATCTATTATCATCTTTGTCGTGAACTAATTTTCTATAATATTGTGCAGTGGATAGAAGCTAAATGAGAGAAGCTTCTGTTAAAAGTTTCCCTTAAATTTAGATGTAGTCTCACTTACTTTGCTATGTTTCTCCTTTCTTTAGTATTGGGCTCCACTAAGAGTTTGTAGAAATGATTTTGTGTCAAGATTAAGCTAAAAACATCCGTGTAAATTCAAAATCTGCATTTTCGCTTGGGTATATTAAACGTCAGTTTTCGGTTTCAAAGAACTACGAATTTATTCCCTTTTAATCTCGGAATGAAACCATAGCACAAGTCGCGGTTGGTCACTTCAGGAAAGGGTCGTAGGCGAAACAGGAGAAAAAAGAACAAGGCGAAAGTTCTGAATTCAAAATCGTTTCGATATAGGAAACAAGGAAGTTAGAAGGACAAAGGAAAGCCTCACGGGGCTCTCCGACTTATTCCTAAAAATGATCGATGCCTAAGCAGGCAAGTGACCATTTAATCAGTGACAATATAGCATAGGAGTAAATTGGCAGTTCAGGATAACCCTTTCATTTCTTTCGTTTGTTTTATTTATAGGTCAAACGACAAAAAAATGACTATGGTTGGTCAGCATAAGCAGAAATTACTTGAATAATCTTCTAGGTAAAATGTTAATAAACGCCGCATGACTGAAAGAACTTACAAATATATTCTATTGGTAGAGTCACAGTAATCTTGCCAACATTTTTTTTTTAATTTTATTTCTCATAGTGCATATAGTATTATTTACTAAACTTGTGATAGATGCCCCAGGGGCATACCTCCCGATTCAGTTCCTCTCCTTCGATTGGCCGGCGTGTAAAGAAGTGCCACGGTGGCTTGAGTAATTTTTTTCCCACTGTATTGCCATTAAACCAACTTTAAACTGACCGGGTACCACATTTGGTAGCAACTTGAGGTTACTGAAAATTACGTACTAAACATGTAACAGATTAAAGAGATTTAAAACCAAGTGAATAAATTCCCTACCGTCGGGTCATGCACCATCAAAAATATATTAAAATATTTAAACATGTCTCTACAGACTTTCAAGATGAATCACTTATTTAACATTTTAATATCATTTTTATTGTAAATCTGTGATGTTTGTTTCGATTAAATGTTTATATCATTAAGGTCATTCTTGTAGTTTCATTAAAAATATCTTAGGCAAATTGCTTGTAAAAGAACCCATGATTTGCGTTGAGTATCATACATCAGGCCAAGCTTCAAGGTATCGACAAAAATATTGACAATCTGAGCAGGCGTTCTTATGCGAATGGTGATATTTTTTTTCTAAAAATATCTGTTCATATATTTAACAATCAATTCCATCTTCTAGTCACATTAAAACCGATCTTTTTTTTTTTTTGCAAGCTTTCACTCTTGTTTGTATTCTGAAGTTGTAGAGTTCGATCTTTAATAGAACTCTGATTTCTCTTGGATCCCAATAGCGCCAAGTCTATTTTAAATAAAATACTAAATACTCTTCATTACAAAACTTATCTTGTGTCAGCCCCATTTATATCGGATGACGCTGACCTCATGCTATGTTGTCTTGCCGAAAAGAATAGATTAAGGCGTTGGTATCTAAGTCATTAGATTTTGGATGCATCAAGAGTGCTCAACAGTTGAAAATGAGATTGAAAGCCGTGGTCTCTCTTGCTTAAATGTTAGCTTTTTTGTAATTTAATATTTGAGATGATCATTCAAAAACAGTTAATAAATTGTTGTCAAAATGATTTTTCTTAAAGCACTAATTTACAATCATCTGCTTCATTTGGGTACACAATCAAACGCACATATACACACATACGTGCATGTGTGGGGGTTGTGGGTGGGGGTTGTGTGTCTGTGCGAGAGAGAATGTCTGTGTGTGTGTGTGCACGCGTGTGTGTGTGTGTGTGTGCGCGCGCGCGCGCATTGGAAATTGAAGCACCAGGTTTTCATTGATACAAATAAGATGGAAAACCGAAATTATACATTTGTAGTCAAATTTGTTGATGTTAAAGACATTTTTACGATTGGATTTAATTAGTGTAAATATCGTCGAAATGTATGTGTCGAAGCGCTTTCAAGTATATTTCAACATGGTTTCAATATTAACTGAGGCATAATGAAAGCGCCCGGTCAAGTAATTTTACTTACAAAATGATGACAAAAAATATGAAAAAACAAAACAAAATTGTTCTGACGCGTTTCCTGCAACTTAGACTTTTTCAAAACCAACAGAGCCAATCTGTTGTGTATACTGCACCCATACTGAACAAACTTTCGTTGCAGTTTCTAAATGAGAGGGTGCATAGTGTGGCATGATCAACATTTTGAGTATGGCCAGTGAGCACAAAGCCTGCCACGATGCACAAAAGCTTCGTTGCTTTCTGAATGGTTCAGTCTAACCAATTTCATTAGCAAGGCTTGGCTCATCCCGGGTTTCATCGCCAGTCACTTTCCAATGTGTGCGTGCGAACATGTGTGCGTATGTCTGAGTGCATGTTTAACTGTTCACTATTTAAAAAAAGACGGCAATAGTTCAATTTGAAATAAGTAGAATGTCATTTCACATCAGCGTTCGTGTATCTGTAAAATAAATACAATCTGGTAGTAAGAAATAAATTAAGGTATAAATAAATTGTGTCGTTTAATTATTTTTTTAATAGATCACCAGTATTTATAGATAAGTAAATTACATATCATTATGTCTGTCTGGTTCGTATTTATAAATATTGAAATTTGGTACTCAAATAATTATACCATATATACAGACAGATACATAAAGTTTTTTCAAACAGATACTATTTTGCTGCACCCCAACAAAATTACAAATAGGCATCCGTTTATCTCGCGAGATAAAGGCAGCGCTCTGTTTCGTCAAAGGTCAGTCATTTGGGGGTGAAACTGAAGTGACCTTTCCAGGGCTCAGGCCATGGTAATAATATATGGAGGATATTTGCTGCCCAGACTACATGGCCTCATTCTTGGTCGTAGATCGAAAGCAATACAGGGCATTACATTAAAAGACTGCAGTTTCCGGAAAGTTGTCATGCCAACTGCCTTTGAGTTTCCACTCCGGCTTTTATGTTTGGATTTACTCGCATGGTCTTTTCACTGTTTTCTATATGACTGCAAGACAGCGAGGCTTTAAAATCAGGGGCATCCATCACAGAGATAGACTGACTTTCTCGACTGTCGAGCTCCATCTACTTGAAGTAGCTGGTTATGAGGCGCCAGTCTTCCACCTTCGCTCATTCTCCGGTTTGGAGCTGGACTGCGTCTAAAACACGTAATGTATATAATATTTATATAGGTTCATTATATATGTGCCAGAGCCGAGTGATAATAGGGACAAGCTTCCGCTGTCTATAAAATACTTCCGTGGTATACTTCCCAAATAAATTAACAAGTAATCTACCATTCACTAGTGAATAATGCACTTAACTTTTGAAAAAGAATAGTTTTATGCACACACACACACACACACACACACACACACACACACACACACACACACACGCGCGCGCGAGAGAGAGAGAGCGCATGCGCCTACACACATATACGTACATACATACTTATATATATCTGCATCAAACAGTGCTCCGTGCCGATGAACGAAATAGTTTCAGGCTCTTCTGACGATCGCTGTAGCGTATAAAATTCCGATTTTGGATAGGAGTCCCTGACAACTGTTCTATTTTAAAGATCCATTATGGTTCCATCTGTAGAGGCAGTGAGCACTTTAATTTCTTTGTGCCGATTGGTGTATGTCTTCTTTATTTCCTATTTCTATTTTATCTTAGCCTTCTTTTATTTTTTGGTAAATGCTTTCATCTTTGGTAGGATTACTATCGGTAGTGTTCCTCTTTGACACTTTAACGATAACTTGGTATTCACATATATACATACTGACATTATATATATATATATATATATATATATATATATATATATATATATCTATATATATATATATTTACTAAAAATGTAATGGATTTCGTATTAATGTATACTGATATACTATTTAATAAATAAACGGAGCATTTATTCAAATATGAGTACCCACTAAAATGTTTAAAATGATATATATATATATATATATATATATATATATATATATATATATATATATATATATATATATATCTTGTGCTTTATATATGAAGATACAGCGCTTATTAGCTTGAACATGAAGGCATCTATTTACTGAGAGCATTCTCGTTTTAGTCAAATAACCCTGTGGAATGTCTTCTGCACCAAACAATCACTCACTTACTCACTCACTCAATATATATATATATATATATATATATATATATATATATATATATGCGTGCACACACACAGTCACGTATACGAGAATATGATGATTAAAAAATATGTGATTTCATCGAGCAATGACAATCTGAATTTGAGGAATTTTCGAGAAATTCAAAAAGCCGAACCAGATTCAAAGATACTTTGATTTTTGAGATAATTTTATAATAAAATTGAAATGAAAATGGAATTTAGGAAGTAATGGAATGTTCAGCATAATGTTACCTGTTTATTTCAAATGCGATATATGTTGATGATAATTATATTTTCATCATTGTCTTTCATTTTGCGGCAAGACTGGTTTCATTAAAGTATTATTACACACTGATTTATTCGAAAGTTTGTCCTCCTTTTGTTGATATATTCACCATATTTGGCCGCGGTTTATCAGGGGACTGACATATTCCATGATATTCTTGTCATTATGAACTTACCCATTTATTCAATCGAAGGCGTCAACTGATCACATTGCAGTGTATATACCAGGGTGTGTTATATTTGTTAATTATCCTGTGATTTTGTCATTATTGTTCATTCGTCTTTGCGATTCTGCATTATTTATTCTGTAAAATTCACAGCTTGACACCAGTAAGCTCATGTAAATTCCTGACCACCTGTAAAAATGAAACGCTTTATTCATAAGTCCATTTTCTTCCGAGAACAATAAAGAAAGCGTCAGATATATGGAGATACCGGCAACACCTAAGTTTATGCAATAAATTTTATAATTTTAAATTTTTTTTAAATAATAATTTTAATTTCTTGCATCATATTTTATAGATCAACGTTAGCTCGATATCATAATTAACTGTGAAATTTTCAATGTTTTAAATTTAAAACCTTGTAATTTTTTTTATTTATCCATATGATCGACGAGGAAGTGAAATTGTAATAGGATCGTCTCCCATAAATACTCTAAAAAAATTGCCTGACTCCCTATCTGTCTTTCTGTCTAGAACCGAAAATTTAAAATACTGGCTTCCCTGGGTCTGAAACATAAACACTGACCTATTCTAGACATCAATACATTTGGAGAAATTTGGCTACATTTTATGATTAACTGAGTGGTTTCATGATATGATTTTTTCTCGTTCTTTCTGTTTACGTTTCCTTCCTATCATAATCGATATACCTACAATATAAATTCTTCTATGTATAATTTTCTGCTTTACCGCTAAAACTTCAAGAGAATTTGTTACAGTTAGCTATCATCAAAAGATTGTTCATGCATTGTTCATGTGATTTCAACTATAAATAAATTACATTCGTTAATACTTACAAACAAGACCCATACAGGTGCTTCAAGACAATCTCTTATTTGCCATTTGGCAACTGTCAATAAAATAATTACTCATAAAAAGCTGAAATGATCACTTTTATTTGATGTAAAAAATATGATTGAAAAACATATGAATTCAAAATAAGGGAAATAACTCAAAATTAATTCCCATTGGTCGTATAACTGAAATGCAATTTTTATAACTGACCTCAGAACAAATGAATAAAGTTCATTTTTATGATCATTTCAATAAATAATAAATAATTAACACAATATTTAGAAATTAATGTGTACATATTTTTCCGAGAAAATATTCAAAATGGTTAAAATAAGTTCACTCTAAATCTGGAGTTATTTTTGCAAATAAATATATAAGTCCATCATAGCAAAAGGCTTTCTCTTGAAATACCAATACTAACACAGTAATAACAGAATCGAAAGTACAACAATAATGATAATATAAAACACTGTAATGCATGCATTCTTCAATTTGAATAATAATAATAATAATAATAATAATAATGATGATGATGATGATGATGATGATGATGATAATGATAATAATAATAATAGTAATAACTAGGAGTATAAGCGATGACATGGTTTCGTTGGTAGGAGAAGCTTCAGTATAAAAGTGGTATGAATATCAGACAAAGGCAGTAGTAGAAAATGACAGTCCCAAGATAATATGGCATTTCTGTGTCCAGACAGATTATGTCATTGAAGCACGAAAAATCAACCTTATTATAGATAAGGGGAATGCCAAGTGTCAAATGATTGCTGTTCCTGATAAGATTGAAAAATATCGGGTTCTTAGTTAGGGAACTAGAAAAACTATGGAACTTGAATATTGAAGTAATTCCTCTATTAATCGGTGCGCTTAGCACGGCACCTAAAAACTGAAAAAAATGCTTAGTTTGAATTGAAATTGAGACCAAGACTGTGGACCTCCTCTGCGAGCATTCTCCGAGAAGTCTTTCAGTTTTTGTTTTAGATTTTGTTTATATCATGCCTCAAGAATAAAATTTCCATTGACTAATTTCCACATGTGACAACAACAACAGCATAATAATACTACTACTAATAATAATGTTTTTAATATTGTTGCAGATTACGTTATGAGTGCAGGAAAATTATACTGTCGACGCTTTTGCGAATATATTCGTACATGCAAAAAAAGTGACGCGCAAAAATAGCAGGACATTCTACTGAAATTTCAGTCATGTCCAAGGATTTAAAGGAAGAATTGCTTGCTAAATTCTTAATAGAATGAAATATTCAACATAAAAGATAACTAATTACTTTCAACCAAAACAACATTTGAATGCTGAAGGCCATTGTACTTGTCATAAATTAAACAGAAAAGAAAACATATGATGTAAAGTAGTTTTCATAATTCAGTCTATAATTTAATTGTGAGAGTTTTTTTTTTTATTTTAAGTCGTGTTTTAATAAAATAGTTTCACATAAAACCTGAAACGCTTAACAAATACTAAATGAATTAAGCATGCTACAGTTTGCTATAAGTATGCTTTAGTTGTGCAAAATGTATCCGTATGTGATATATTTCAAATTATCCAAGGTTTTCGATATCGATAATGAATATTTCCGTCCCATAATTAAAAAAAAAAAGAACTGGAGCCAACCATGTTACACGCATTAGAATTTACTTATTTACTGTCAATCTTTTTTTTGTCTCTTTGATGTTTTAATTACATACTACATTTATTTCTTTTTTTATGCTTCCAGATGATTTTGAGTATTTTGCGGATTAACTGCTAATTGTAAAAGAATCAAATATTTATTTAAAATGCATTTATTATCATAGTTTTTTATGAAATCAAACTGTATTTACTGATAATTGTCTTAGCCAGTTTTTGCTGCGAAATGTTCTCTATGCGATTGCAATCAAATGCACTTCAAACTCTAACTGCAGACAACGCCTCATCTGTATGAAAATTAAACTGATAGCATATAAAAAATTCACTATTTAAACACATGCATGCATATATATTTACCGGCCTGAATATCCGAAAAATTTTCATAGAAAATCTTTGTGCATCGACAGGAATCGAACCTGTATCCTATACGGAAGCCGTCATTTAGCCTGACGTGACTTACCGAACGAGCCACGGAGAATCATTCGATCAGCAAGGTCGATTTTACTGTTTTTACTCGGACATTCAGGCCGGTAAATGTTATTAATACTGTTTATTATAAAACAGAGCATTTACACACACACACACACACATACATACATATATATATATATATATATATATATATATATATATATATATATATATATATATATATATATATATATATATATATAACGTTCAATTGATGTTCCTTCTTTTCTGGTAGAAATACTGATTTGAAATTCCAGATATATTTGTAAAAAAAGAATCCCGTGAAAATTAATTTGTTAAATTATTCTAAGGGCAATTGAATATATATAGTGAATACTTTCTGATGTCAGCATTTATTGCTGACGTGAAGAAATTTTTAATTGTAGAAAATTAGATATAGTTTTAATTTAACCTTACAATAAAGGTACTTTTTGATTAAAGACACCGATATTTCAAACTGTATTCAGCATGAATAATGTGCTTAGAAAATTAAGCTCCTACATTGAGTTTATTTTTCCAACTCGCATATTTTATAATGTCTCTAGTTTCAAACCCAATGATAATTTAATATAGAAGATACATGGTAAAAGAATAATCTGGCACAGTTTTAAAACAATTTAATCCGTTATTTGGGTTTCTATGGACTTTTAAATTTGGAGGATAAAAATTGCCACCCGAGGATAAGGTTGATTACATATTACCTGGTGAGATTTCATATCTTCTTATCATTATAGCAGTTTATATAAAACTGATAAACGACTGTAATGGAGAAAGACAAATATAGGCAGAAGGGAGAGAGGGAGAGAGAGAGAGTAAGAATTATACATTTAAATTTCTATATAAATTCAATTTGAGGGATGTCATTTGTTGATTCATAGTAAAACTTTGTAATAGATTATTCTGAGAAGATATAAGTAATAAAACAATTTACAATGCTGAACTTCTAGAATTATCGGATATAATGTACTTCAGAAATAAAATCGTCTTAGAAAGAAATTGTAAATATCTGCAATAAACAGAGTGTAAAATTATTAAATATATGCTATACTATTTCTTTACTTTTGGTAATAATTTCGCATTTAAGTTTATTCTCGAAGGATTCTCTGTACTTTGGTTGAGGCTAATATCCGTTTTGATATTTCATTTTGAATTTTGCTATGGTTGAGTTGATTTCTAAAATTTTCCCACGCAATTGCATAAGTTTGAGATTCTAAGAAATACATGAAAATCTGTGGTTTGACTTTTACAGTCTACATGTGAATCTGAAAGAATAATGCATATTAATTTAATAATAATAATTCTGTGAAAAGTAATGCATTTTAAGACAAATAGGTTAATGGTATAATTACCGATTGCTGATAAGCAAATCGATTTTGTCTCGAAAAGAGTCTAAAGATATTTCTGGGTTCGTATAGGTGAAGTTGATTTATCTAGCAGTTTGATATTTCAAAAACTTCATTAATTCAGCTAGCACAATAATACAATAATGTTGAATGTAGATGATGATGATGATGATGATGATGATGAATAAAATATAAAATTGCTTGGCAGATAATATTGTGGCCAGCCGTATAATATTATTTTTTGCGGGCGTTCTTTCCCAGCGTAATTCCATCTTTGCTTTATTTTAGTATCAAGTTTTGGTTGAAAAATCTCATAATAATAATGATAATATTTTTAATGCTAATATTTTTCAAAGGGTTCCATGAAAAAAAAATCTGAATAAAGTTAGTAAAGTGTAAGAGAACAGAATGCTTCAGTTATTTCCTATCTTAGTTTCATTACCGAATATGCTTTTAATACTGTTTTGGATTAATTCAACTTTTCCAGGAATATTTGTAAAGGCTCACCAAATTTATTACATCCAAATCCATTAGTACTAAATACCTTGTATCGTCCGAGCTTTTTAGTAACTTACGTTAGTATAATAACCATAGCTGAAGGATCGGTATCCTAAGGTAAATGTCCTGTCTTCAGTCATTTCTTCTCATATATTTGCAAGTCGCCTGTTTGAGATTAGCAGAGGATTTTTGTCCATTTTTCAATGCGAATGCACTGTGAAATTCGTTTGCCACATTGTGATAATGAGCATAATTGTGGAAAAAAACTTATTACTGTTAAAGGGAATAGAATTTCATTCCGTGAGAAGATAAAACAATGAAGTCGTTAAAAGAAACAGTTTACTATTCTACAAACGTTCTTGAAATTCTAGATAAGTACATAATATGGCGATATTTCAACTTTTTAAAAAAAATATATTTTAGACCAATAGACAGAAATAATTTTTTTTAAATTCTTATGTAATATCCATGAGAAAATTATGCATACATGCGTACATTTATATATATATATCATTACATATTATCAAAGGCATGAAAGAGCAAACCCACGCGCATGCGCGCACGGACGCACACACATACACAGACAAAAATATAGCAATATGTATATGTTTGTTTGGTAGAGTTTGTATATACATTTCGGTAATGACAATCCATTTATTATGAATAAATATTAATATATTGCTGCTTGTTAATGTACTATTGTTTGTTATCAATAAGTGATAATTAATCGATATATGTACATATATTTATGATTAAATTGACGAATAGAATTTAATGAATACATTAAAGAATTTTCATTGGATCCAACAAATTTATTCTCTATTTCACTCTTCCTATATCTTTTAACATTCAAACCCATATACATGCTTGTGTGTCAGCGCGTGTGTAGGCGTATTTGTGTGTGTAGGGGGGGGAGGCGTAACTGAGAAAAATATTTCCGAAAATTTGTACAAATAAAAAAAAATCCGATAAAAGGGTAAAATCATCTCATCGATCCGAAAAAGGGTAAAAATTTAATGAATACACACACATACATACATACATACATATGTATATATATATATATATATATATATATATATATATATATATATATATATATAATACACACACATACATACATATATATATATATATATATATATATATATATATATATATATATATATATATATATATATATGCACAC
>CAHIKZ030000380.1:3372500-3387500 GCA_903632075.3 Acanthosepion pharaonis | reverse complement strand
ACAAAAATATCAACAAAAGGAAAACTTTCCTATAAATAATTTTCCTTTCTTTTCCTTGTATAAAACATACTTAATCAACATCTTTGAAACATATTTTTTTCATTTTTTTATGAGTTGGTCCGCAAACAATCTATGAGTAGATGAAATAAATTTGATTCCAATTAGGCGACGATCCTGGTGGACAAACACTGGCTTTAATATAGTTAATGCCAGTTCGTTTAGAAAGTAACGATGTTGTTTGAGATGGAATTCTTGAAGTAAAAACGTATAAGTCTTAACTTTGTTTCCTTTCGGAAAAAGCGCACACACACACACACACACACACACACACACTAACATCTGTTTATTGTATGCATTGCAGAGATGTTTCCTTAATTCTAAACCGTGCATTACTGGGGATTTTAATTTGAAAATCTCAACTACTTTCTTCGTGTGTTTGTTGATGACATTAGTGAATTTAGGAGATTCAGGCAGCCAATATTTTAGACTGTCCACAACGAGACGGTCATGTTATTTTATCACAGAAAGAAATAAGAAAAAAGTCTTATTTTTATTGCATGAACTTGCCATTTGTTTTTTTCTTTTTTTTTTCTTTTTTTTTCTCGTGGACATTTTTGTTGACTTCGTAAAACACTTTACGTGTTTTTTTGTTTGTTTTATGTTTATTTTGTTTTATATTCATTTATTTCATAACTGTCTAACTACACATCAATGCATCCATTCATGAACCATGTTTTCGAACATTCACTGATATAGAAAACATATCTGCATATGTATCATGTAAAGCCATGTATATTTTTCGTCTTTCAATAAACGTAAATGCCCCCTTCTAGCCGATATGTCAGAGGGAAATATTTGAAATATATTTTGCTTTGAGAGAGTGCAAATTAACGAAGATACAAACCAAAACTGGAAAACAAACTAAGCAACAAATATGAACCAGATATGAAAAACAAAAAAATATTATAACTAAAACGAGAATATTTTAAAAACTTCTTTCCTCAATAATTTTGGGAATAGAAATCACAACAATCTATAACGAGAAAAATCTTACCACTATTTTTTCTTTCGAATTTTATTTTTTAAATTCACTTTTTTTCTTTCTGAAAAAATGACTTTAATGCATTTATTGTGGGTGTCTATGTAACTGGGTCTGTACACTCTAATTAATGGTCAAGTCGACATTTAACAAACAAAATCACTTGATGATTTACAGAACTAAAGAGTTTTTATGAATATATATATATATAAATATATATACATATATATATGTATACACATAAATACACACACACACACACACACAAACAAGCACAAGCACAAAGGTTTAAAACTTCCTCATGTCATAATTTGCCTATTCATTTTTCTAGATATTTTAAGTTATTCTAATTTAGAATTATTACCTTAGCGATAATGAATTATTGCTAAAATCGTTATAAAACATCACGCGATTTCTTTTCTTGTAATAATTCAGAGCAAAATGCATATAAAATGTTTCCATTTTTCCAGTCATCAATGTTCAAACTGGAAATATGACTTTTTCTTCTTCAAATTCGGTAAGTTATTTTGAATAAAAAAATTGTCACTTTATTTTACAATTTGTATTTTTTTCTATTTTATTTGTTACCATTATTACAATTAAAAGGGTATAATTGCGTGTCATTTCTGTGCACACTTGGGAATACATTTCAATATATTCATAAAGAAACATGCATGTATATATATATATATATATATATATATATATATATATATATATATATATAAACACACACACACATATATATATATAATTTGTAAGTCGTTATCACAATCGCAGAATTTTTACCATGTCACACCGGCAAATGAATGAAAATAAATATATAACAACATACACGCACAAACACACACTCAGGCATACACACACACGCGCACACACACACACTCAGGCATACACATACACACGCGCACACACACACACACACACACACACATATATATATATATATATATATATATATATATATATATATATATATATATATATATATACAAAAAAACAATGATCCAATCCCAACCACACTAATTATATTTTACAGGAAAAGTCGAGCGAACTCTATGGCGAGACTGTGCGAAATATGCATTTCTACTTTTCATGAAAAATTTAATGGCTCTGATTGGACTATTGTTTTGTAGCAGTAATTTTTAAAATAATATCTTGGCCACACACTTATATATATCGGTGTATGTGTGTGTGTGTTTGCGCGTGTGTTAGTGCGTGTGCGTGTCTGTGCGTTTATGTACATGTGGGTGTACATAGGTATCAACACTGGACGGTGATAGTTTGATTGTTTGTTTTATGCTTAAGATCAAACTACATGGTTTGTCAATTGCGTTTCGTCATCCAGTGTTTATTCTTTGGAATAAGTTGATGCACATACGAATCAAAATTGTGGATAAACTGTCCGATTATTTTTCTGTTTTTATTGGACCGTCACATTGTCAAGAAATAAATTTTGCTCGTACAATAGACAGATTTTCTTTTAGCAACCTAATATTAGACTTAATTTATTTCAAATTCATATACCTGTGTATCTAGTAAGTGACGTCATGACTCGTTAGTCAGGACTGGAAACGAGTAATAATTATTTTATATGAAATTCAAATATTTTATATACCTGTTAAATTCCGTTTCCTGTCAGCAAATTTAATTTCTATAATGAGTGTTTCTTCTGCATACTACGATTTTAGCCCGGATGTGCAGCAACTCGATAATTGATAAAATACAATAAAAATGTTTAACAAATTATTGAATTTAATACAAACATTATAAAAATATATATATATATATATATATATATATATATATATATATATATATATATATATATATATATATATATATATAAAAAGCTCTTCCGTAAAATAAATACGAGCACTCTGACTGGCGTGTGTTTTGTCATAAACACAGTACGCTAGCTAGAATTAGCAGTTTCTCTCTGCCGAATGCTGATGGCTTAGGGGTAGAAACTCTGACTGACATCAAATCAGTTGGGTTTGGATCCTGGTTTTCGGGCGTCTAGTCGCGCTGAGGAGCTCTGATACAGCGAAACAAAACTATCTGCGAATGATATATATATATATATATATATATATATATATATATATATATATATATATATATATATGCTCACACACACACATGTATATTTAGAGATATTACTTGGAACGACAAATTTATTATTGATTCTAAATTAATATTAATTTTTTTTATTAATTCTCTTGTCTATTTATACTCAGTGCTGTCTGTTGAAAACAGACAGTAAGTAAGGAAATCTTGCTACCTTATGCTTTGTGCTAGTGAGTTCAATTCTCATAGAGTCTGTGACTATGCTCACTGGGCGTGTCATTACCACTCTAAGTAGTTTGGTCCTCACGATATACTAAGTTAAACTTTGTAAATATTTAAATCTTCAGCGTATCTATTACAAGTTTAACGTAAATTGAGCTCTCTATATATACTTACGTTTATTTTTTCGAATCTTATTAATATTAAAATCATGGTGTTCAAAGTAATATCTCTGTGCTATATCTAAACTGGCAATTATGCCTTTAGTCTCGTGTAAAAATCGAATACGTCTACATTTTTGTAACTTTTATTGAGTTTTAAAATTGTTTGGTTTGCGAAAAGATGGCTTTCAGGCGCATATAGTCAGGTTTGTATATTTTTATAACAATTTTCACATTGTACAAGGCCCGAAATCCACTCGTTACAGATAAAAATTAAGAAGCACAGTTTATGAAAATATAATGGGGTAGACAACGGTTAATCAGACCTGAGCATTTTAAGATTGGTCGGGGAAGCATCCTCATGGAGTCGGTTCCACAGAGTAGTTGTTCCTGGAATTGGAATTTCATAAGACATGCATTTATCGGTTTATTTCTTTTTGTCAACTGGAATATATTCCATAAACGTTAACATGTTATCATGGGTGAGCACGAAGAATTTATAAATTATTTTTATCCTGTGCTTAAGAACATATCATATATATATATATATATATATATATATATATATATATATATATATATATCATCCACACACAGTGCTTCGTTGTATCACAGCTCATCAGTGTGGTCAGACGTTCGGTTGCCTCTAGCTACGATCGAAACCCGTCTGAATTGGCCTCAGTCGGAGAATCTACCCCTTAGCCGTTGGGGCACGGCAGAGATGAAAGTGAATTTAAGCGTATTTATTTTCAGATAAACACGCCAGTGACTGAGAGAACTCGATTTCTTTTATCGAAGAGTATTGCATTAGTAGCTGTAATAGTCACTGTTTGCGAACTCACACTTCTTCATAGGGAGCTAAACCGAAACAATTTTTCAGTAGCATATATATTGTCACACACACACACACGCACGCGCACACACACACACACACACACCCACACACACACACACATATATACATATATATATATGCTTAAATTATTGACTGGATAAAAACAAAATGTTGTTTTTTGTTTCTAGATAGCATGATCCTCATTTTTTTTTAGCTGTGATTAATAAAGAATGAATTCTTATTAATACTGTAAGATAGATAACTGCAAATTTATTGTATGTGAAGGTAGAATACCATACATTTTTCGGAATAATTCCCAATTAGCTTTTTAATTAGGTGCTAACACTTGAACCTAAGATTTAAACGCTGAATATCTAACTGCAAACAGGAAAAACTCATGCTTTCGAGATAATGCATTATTGTAAATATTTTGTTTCTTTTATGTTCAAATATTTTTTTTGTCGATTATACATTGCCAAATTCTAAATATATTCATTCGACTTTTACACGAGTTTAATATGGCAAATTTATGTTCTTTTTAGATAACTGTCATCTTTGGTATGAAATTTTATTTTATTGTTATTATTTATTTTTCTTCCGAAATTGTTTTTTTAACAGTTTCCATGTTTTTTGTATCTTTATTTTGTTCTGAAAAAGAAAAAAAAACAGACAATTATATATATGACAAAAATATGAAAAACGAGAAATTTAAAATAATCTATGGAATTCATGGGAATGTTTTATGAAAACAATCACATGTTTGTTATTGATAACTTATTGTATCTGTTGCTACCCAGAAAAAAACAAAAAACAAAACTACATGAAACAACAGACCTACGAATATAATATTTGCAGAACCCGACGCATAAATGCAAAAATCATGAGATTACATAAATTTATATGTAAAAAGAAAACTGTAAAAAAAAAAAATTCTTGGCTTTGACCTGGTCTTGAAGGGTACGGTATAATTGCTTTATTCTGTGCTGGACCTTGTTAACTTTTCTGACAACATGGTGGCTTGTCACTAATCATGACAGGATATAAAGTCAGTGTCGAAACAGCAAGAGCGAAGGCTGTTGTTATTTTTAGTTGTCATTACAATGAAGAAAGAATGAATGAAAGAGAATACATTTCACTACCGCCCTCACTCAAACTCATCGAACATAATTATTGTCGATTGTACAAAAAACACGAAAATCCTGCAAGATAGTTGTAATGTGAAAATAAAGTAGTCATTCAGAAATTTACAATGACTTTTATCATTATTGTTCTTCATGTGATAATAGCATTTTTCGATATAAAAACCTTTTTCTTATCTTTTCATGTTAACTATACAATTAACAGTGAATAAAAATCTTGCAACGTAACAAATTACGGCAATATTTATGTTTATGGCATTTTTTTTTAATTCTGATTCAATTAGAATACTTATATCCATATAAATTTGAATTAAAGTTTAGTATTAAATAATTTGAAATTGATCAAATTATGATATTTTATTAGTCAAGTTTCAAACGCGAAAAATGCTATTTCTCAAGGGAAGAGTCCGTTACACAGAAATGGACATTTAGTCCACCTCTATATAACGGACTATTCTGATTCATATATACAAAAACATAGGTATGTATCTATATGTTGATTACTTGTATCTCAAAATCAGAGAATGCCGGTGGCCATCGCTGTGTTTAATGTCACCAAGTCTTTCTACATCTCTAGCGTTCCTTGCTCAGCTCTCAAGGTTTTCTCTTTGCAAATGTCAGTTGAACCATTCTCAGTAGTGAAGACTTTGTCGATTCTACATTTTTATATTTATTTTATTTTTTGCAGCAGTCAATAAGTGTCTTACTATTATATATTCCCATTTTCTGACAAATGTTGTTTTTTTATACATTTTCTTTTGTTACTTAAATTGCATAGTAACCTGAATCTAATAGAATCAGACGACGTACAAGAATTCCTTACCAACAGGCATATTTTTCATACCATAGACTAGGCGGATGGCACTGCTGATGTCAAAAAGGACACTAAAAGGCATGATAATAATGGAAAGCAAGAAGAATTAAATTTCATATTGTAAGAAGAATGAATAGAAGTTATAATAAAAATGGATATCCCACGGTTTGTTTTACACAGTGGGGATATCACAATCATGCAGGTGCAGATATTCAGCGGAATAATGTTATAATTTATGATACCATGCATAAGAATAGCAAAAATAGAAACTGAGCAAGAGGGAAAATATTAGAAACGTAGAAAAGAGTGCTGGATTGCTATATAATGTCAATTATATATATATATATATATATATATATATATATATATATATATATATATATATATATATATATATATATATATATTCATTTCAAATGATTAAACAGTGACACTTTTCCATCCCATCCAAAAGCTGATTGGAATTCAACGAAATTATCAGAGAATGACTACAACATTTATATACACCTACTCTGTAAAAATTGTCATGTTCTAGATAAAGGAACAAAAGTTACGGTCATTTACCTAATTTACACAAATTGTTAGTGTGTCAAAATATTAGCCCTGTAAAAAAAAAAGAAAATAACACTTTAATTGCTTCATTTAGAGATTTTTCTGGATACATACAGTAACTGGAATTAAATTAAATCGTAATAAAACAAGTAAACAATAAGTTCAATAAGGATAGTGGATTTGTTTAGCATGAGATATGAGATCCATTTAAAAAGAATGTCTTGGAAAAGGCGCTGATCCATCGAACATATCAATTTCTAGACATCTTTTGATGTAATTTCACGTAAAGTCAACCTTTCTTCTTAATTGGCGACAATTTTCCTAAACACCTCGCTTCAGAATCCTCTACAAATGTTCAATTGGAGAATTGACTGACCAGTTCATCTTCCGAGGTCCATAGAAGCCTTTCTGCAGGTACCCCGTAGCTTTTTGCCCAGAATACGAAGGACCATTATCAAGCATAAATACGATGGTTCTCCTGGAAGTGATTCTTTGTTTTTTAGCGGGGAATCCAGGTACTATATAAAACTGTGTTTATTTTCGTTCCGTCAGGCATTCTCCACAGACCCAACCATGATACCTCCAATAATAACAGCCCAAATCATAATGCCTCCTCCTCCTTGGCTAGTCAAGCGTTGATCACGATATCGTGCATTTCCTACCCAACGTTTGCTTCAAAAATAAGGACGATCAATGTAGGACTTTCCTGTGCGAAGAGAACTTTCGGGAAATCGACCTTCAAGTTCTCCTTTGCCCATTTCAAACGTATTTACTTTTGTCAATCGAGGTTTTATCAGTGGTCTCATTGATGTGCCGACCTTTTTTCAGAAGACGATAGTGAAGACTTTTGGACACTGTTGCTTCTCCAATGCTCCTGAGAATTGCTCCACTTGTCAGACCAGAGATATTTACAGCTTCACGTTTCATTCGTGATAAGAATATCAGGATACAACCCTTAAGTGACACTTATCGTCCCTCTCACGTACCTACGTCGAAACTGCAACACATCTTTTCACAGGCTGCTGACACCGTCCAATTATTTTGGACTTTTTTAATGTGGATTTGCCTTTGGAAAGTTCAGAAGTTATAATACTTTCTCAAAAGGAGCAAAGTTTACAGCCTGAAATACTTCAATACCGTGATAATATTGCAAATGGCCACCGTTTGTTTCCTGTTGCGCAATACAGATTTTATACAGCCTGCTCATATACCTATTCCCATTATACTGTGAAGATTTCATTAATCCCGACTCTTAGCTTTTGGACAAAATTAAATAAAAGTCATCTCCTTAATAATTTTAAACGCTGATTTAATATGGGATCTACCAAATATAAAACTTTTTTAAAGTCTTAAAATTGGGCTATTGAATGTCTAAGTCTGTTTTATCAATGTTTTTTTTTCTGTATGGTGCGGTTTCGATCATATATATATATATATATATATATATATATATATATATATATATATATATATATATATATTTTCAGCCCAGGTAACCTAGGCCTACTAGGATACTAGGATGCATGCCGTTACCGACATTGGAGGAATCGGTGAGGATAATGAATTTATTTAATGAGACAGAAAATTACGATTGATATTACATTTAAATATTTGAAGACCGTAGTTGACAAGAAAGCGGAATAGAGTTCGACAGACTAGAAGTGCGGGAAAAGAAAGTATTAACATATAACTTATGGTTAAACCTAGCAATTTCAACAATGAAGTTATGAGACAATCTAGTACTGCTCTGAAATTCGTGAAGTCCTGGTGCTAACGTGAAAAGATTATCAGAACAATTGCCATGAAAATATTTATCTAAGTAGCAAAGAGAAGCTATGCTAAGGGGGTGGGAATGTGACTAAATCCGAGATGCCATGGTTGGTCCGATAATCCTTCAGATTCTTTGAATTTTCTCAGAAATATCTTGATATAAAATAAGTGCATCTGTTGTTGCAGCAATATTCGATGCACAGATATATGCAATATTCCGACATAGTGGTAACAATGAAAAAAATAAGACAATTAAAACGTAAAGGAGAACAAAAGAATATATAGCTCGCGTTTGTTTTTATGAAGAAAAACTTGAATTTTAAATATAGAAATTGTTACAACAGGCTCAATGAAAAATTTTACTCATTACTCATAATTTTAATCTCAGTGAATGAGATTAATATGAAATTCAGTTTTCCAAAATATTGTGACGGAGGGTAGCATTTGTCAGGGTCCCATCTATGAGCAAATATAGAACCCCTGAATACAAATCAAAAGTATATTTTTTATAAAATGAGCAACAATGAATTTTCTGATCTACAAACTATATATTTAATATCCATTTGGTTTTAATATGGCAATCTAAGAAATAATAAAATCAGTTTCTAATAGATGAGCTGATAGCATCTATTTTAAGAATGCGGCAGTCTCAGATTTGGTTTCATCATCTATTGAATGAGGATCTTTAGAGCCATTTACTGTGCTGAACAGATTCTAGACATTATCATATTTCATATTTTGATTCCTGATTCTGAACACGAAATATTGGTCCCACATTCTACCGTCTGTCAAAAAACTTACTAGATATTGAAATGTATATTCTTTTCTATAAGTTTGATGTTCACATCTTCAGTTCCTCGTTATCGTCTATTGAATGTTAGATTTGTTTTTAGAATCGTTTCGATTGCTGCATTTATTCTGAACACTAACTTATGCTTCATATTACACATTTTTTCAAAATTATACATTAATATTCCGCCGATTGTCGATGTCATTATTTGAATGGTCCTCGCGTGGTCCTTATTTTAATCGATTTAACACTTCGGTAGTATTTTCGTCTATTTTTTCCTTGTTAATATAAAGGTCTATATTTGCTTTTCCTCCATTCTTTTTTTTAATTAGTAACTATCTTAAAAGCCGCACTCTGTGCGGACATTTAAGCTCGCTCCTGCGAAGGGCTAATTAGGCCTACAGCCCAAAACTAAAGGAACATCTGTTTCAGCTTAGAAAACAGCAATGATAATTTTGATAATTTTCACTCCATGGAAGTTCAAAACCTCACTTTAAATGAGATTCAGGTTATAAGTGCAACTCCGACCAAAAGACATTTGGGTCGAAATTCTAATTAAGGTCGAACATTGAGTTCTTCAAATCTCTGCGGAACTTCAAAATGTCACGCCAGGAAACCTCTCACTTTAACATTGATTTCTTAGCATTTCGAAAAAAATAAATTTGATTTCCTCAATTCATAAAGTTTTGGAGATTTTTTAAACTGGAGTAAAAACAAAAATTTTAAAATTCACAAATTCTTTGTTTTACGTTAAACTCAATATAAATTAAAAACTTTTAAAATCACTAATTTTTTCTTTTATTGTAAAATTTGAATTTTTAACTGTTCCTCCTTCAAGCGGACAGAAATTCCAATGCTGGATTTTCAAGCATGAATGGAAGATTTGCAATCCGGTGTTATCCTGATTCCAAAAGTGTATAGTATGTTTATTTAGATCAAGATATTTCCGAGTTTGAGGAGTTTCAGACACAGGGACGGACAGACAGAATATGCTGTTGATTTATATAGATTGTAATAGGCAACCATTTATCCCTCGAGATAATGGTAGCGCACTCTTTGCTCAAAATCCGTACTTTTGTGAGCAGCACCTGGGAGAGGCCTAACAGTCAAATCTTTGCATGACAGTCTCTTTTGCAGGTATGGCAGACGAAGCTGGAATGTGAAGTAAAGATCTGAGATTGCCGTCTCTGTTCCCGTCATTGTCTTCTGATTTCCAGTAGTTTGTTGCGCTTTTTCTCGTCCTTCGTCACTCCTACATGAACAAAATGCTGCCAGCTACTGCGATCATCTAGCTGTTCCCAACGGCCAGTGACTCTCAGATTCCCTCAGCCGACGTCCTTGAAACATAGGCGAGGGTGGCTTACCGGTCTGAATCCCATGGTCAGCTCAACGGTTTTTGGTATACGATCGTCATTCCTTCGGTGTACGGGATCCAACCATCGAAGACGACCTTCACACAAAAGAATATGCATGCTCTAGAAATTTGATTTGATCCAGCACAGCAGTGTCGGTAATTTTGTTTCTTCAGTTGTAATAGTAAAACAATTATTTTTCATGTAAAACTCTTATGTAATATCAGCCATCCTGTAAACAGTGAATGGTAGACAACGTCTTCACATATGAAAAGAAAACTTGAGGAAACAGAGAGATCGTTTTTACAGGAGGACCCTTTGTGTACCATGAAGAGAACTTGTGAGTAAAGAGAAAGCTCCAAGGTAAATACGAACAAAAAATACACTTTATTTAGAATCAGATAGAGTTAAAATTTCTGGAACACATAAAGCGGAAAGAATGATGGGATAATTTAGAAATCTGGCGACCACC
Organism: Acanthosepion pharaonis; assembly: GCA_903632075.3. Classification (NCBI taxonomy): domain Eukaryota; kingdom Metazoa; phylum Mollusca; class Cephalopoda; order Sepiida; family Sepiidae; genus Acanthosepion; species Acanthosepion pharaonis. The sequence continues at coordinate 3,376,287 of CAHIKZ030000380.1, read as the reverse complement.
TGAAGACAGGTGGTGCAAAAGAAAATACCAAGTAACCAGCTTAAGAAACTTGCGTATAAACAGATGACAGATCAGAGACTGAGACGTATAGTTAGGGAACAAAGATTACTTCGAGCTCTGAAGGATAGGAAGTTGTGGAGAGCTATGATCTGCTTCATTTTAAATGGACATGACACATAAGAGAAGAAGAATACTATTATCATTATAAGAGTTCAGTTTTACGAAAAACCCGAAAAAGATCATTGTGTTTGACCAGTGGCTTCCTACAACATTTTCCCACAGTCAAAACGTTACAGGACATTCGCTACTCTATTACTATTGCTATAACAAGTGTTTAGACAAGCTACTCAGCTCTTCTAGCTAAGGTGTTCATAGCTATGACTACCCTGCCACGTACACAGTATCGAATCATCCTCATTCCCTTCGTATAAGGAGGAAATTTCACTCAGGCCGTATCTTCCCCAGAACTCTCACTTTGGGGAACAGGCTTTTGTGACCACTACAATCTAAAGTTCATCACGTTTAGCATAAAGCGACATCGACCTCATAATATGTACTTCTCAATCCGACATTTACGTCCTAATAACGATCTCATTCATTAACGATCAACGAGTGATTTATGGACTTTGTATTGAGTAAAAAAATAGTGAAAAAAAAAACTGTCTACAAACTTGAAGCAACGCATCAGAGGAATCTTCTTTCTGGACTCCAAGTTCAGCAGTCAGAGGGCCAGCCTTCACCTTCGCTACGTTGGCGAGAAGAGTCTAGGAAAACTGTAATTTGAACAGGAATACCAAATTGCTGTCTACAATGGCGGCGTCTCAATGGGCGTCTTAAACACACTGTGTAACTGCAGCTTCCAGTAAAGACAATTCATATCAAATAGACAAACTGAGTCACCAACACTGAAGTTGTCATCCGTGCCCAGATATACATCCTCTTCTTCCTCTACCGACAGCGTCGTCTCTGCTGGCTAGGTCACGTATATCGTATGACAGGCAGAAAGCGCTGCTATACCGAGGAACTGGAACGGCAAGGTTGCACAAAGACGACACAATCCTTGGTTTCAAAGACTTTTGTAAAAGACACATGAAGTCTTGGACGTCAAGGGATAGGATGAAAGCACGAACGATCGATCGATATCGTCGGAGGCTGGAACGATTTACGTAAGTAGCTGGACCGAAAAGAATAAGACAGGCGTATTTCTGTTGCGGAAAAGCTCATCTGTAGAAAATTATCATAACGAAAGAGAGCATATATTTTTATTACATTAAACGTTATTTTTTAGTGAATATTCCCATTTGAGTAGACGCTCCAATTATTTATTAAACAGGAAATTTTATATTTCCGTCTATCGGCGCATGTTCGGGAAATCTTCTTAACAAAAAATTCACTCTCCTGCAGGATTTGAACCTACGTTCTCCGGTCCAGAGGGAGGTATCTGTAGACCCAGCATAGTATAATCAATTGAGCTACAGAGAACCAGTTGATCAAGTAGCATTTGTGTCTTTAAGCGAAGCATCTCGCTTCATAGACCTTCCGAAATATTTCATGTCTGGTCTTTCATACCCATATGTAAACAAAACAATTTTTCAACTGCAGGTCGCTAATTTTTTCTTTAATATTATTTCTCGAGCATTCAGGCCGATAAAGGAAAATATATAAATAATCTTCTTGCTATTTTATGATGCGTTATTTTTAATCTTCACTTTCTCTTGCATGATTGGTAGACATGGAACGATAAACTACATCCGGCCGCAAGGCCTCTCGTCGTGATATTGAGGGTTTTAAGGCGCGTGGGACCTCCCGTTAATTGCCTCTGTTCTCTGGTCCACCTCGATCCGGTGCATTTAGGTGCTGTTAGCTATGTGCAAATAATGAATCCCCAAACAAAACATTATAGTAAAAATATCAGCAACATATTTTCATGTAAAAAATAGCAACAATAACTGTTTATAATAAAATTAGCAACCGTATATTTTTAAAGCAATATCACCGGCAGTACATTATATGTGTCGTTGAAGGCATACAACTGCGTTCAAAATATATTTAGTTGAAGCCAGAAAATTGTTCCAGTTATTTACATTTCGGCATCAAATGACCCATGGATGTTGATATGCCGCTAAACAAAATCAACCAACCAGCACGAAAGAATTCTTTCGTGACATTAATTCATATAAGATCTTACTTAAAGAAATCAAACTTTATTCCAAAATATAACTTAAAAACTAAAACATAAAACATACGTCACCGCCTCTAATAATTATGTCCACACAAACATGTATAAGCACAAAAGCTGAGTATCATGTACCATATATTCAATTGTGAAAGCAGAGTAACATATCATATTTTTACGACTTCAATTAAAAACAGAAAATTAAATTTCGACATTAAAAGCCTCATAAAGATTTGATATACCCTCAAATATAATAATCAATCAAGATCATTTAGACTGGGAAAGAGTTTGATACTAGATGGATCGCAGGAGAAAAGAGTTTGATACTAGATGGATCGCAGGAGAACTCCTCCTCGAAAAGAAAACTCCATATCAATTGGGATACCACAATCAAGTGTTTAGAGCTGTAACTGCAGTCATAACAGCCGCGTTATATCTAGGGCAATATAGACTGAAGCAGCCCAACTCACTCCAGGTTTGAATTCAGTGTTTAACTTCTTCTAGACTCGTCCTCATCCACGGTTATAGGGCGCAGTCTGTCCTTGTATTTAGCCATCGCTGAGGGCAGAAACACCTGTCTCACAGATATTTGCTCGTAAATGAATGCAAGGAACTGAACTGAAATTCGAAATTGGCTTCTCCGTATTCTCCTTACGAATCGTTTTCTATTACACCACCTCGCACTGGAAGATAGAGAAAATTATTATATTATATATGAATAACTTTTATTGAAAATTCACGCATTTATGCACTTTAATTCAGTGTCCGTTTAATATTTTATAATAATATTAACTGGGTCCAATAAGTTCATTGTATGGAATTAATTAAATTATGAGGGTTGCTCTGAAAATCATATCTCCCATTTTATGCTTGACTACAATATTAGAAGCGGGTATTCGGGATACGAAGCCAAAAACGCATATTTCTACTTTGTTAGACATAGCAGAGAAGTTCAAGTCTGGTAAAATGGTGTCTGATATGAAATTGCGCAAAGAAATAGAAATATAACATTGAGTTCACGTGAAAAAGAATTACGCACTATCAACACATGCTGTAACTTTATGCAGACCATATAGTGTATGGCGATGTGTAAAGAATTTCACCAGCGCAGTTAGCAAGATGTATGACAAGTCACGTTCCCTGGGGCTCTAGAGTGCTGACGAACTGCAAAAGAATGTATAGCAAGAGGTGTTGATTATGTGGGAAGAGAGTGTTTTCTAGCTTCAGATTTTCTCTGTCGAACCGTATTATTTTGTTCTCTGTTTTCATTTCGGTAAGAAGAATAAGAAGTATTACTTTCTGTGTACCTGTCATGTATCTACTATGCAGAACATTTGGAATTTGCGTATCAAATCTATATAATTTGACACGCCTGTCTGTCATTATTTTATGAAGTTAACTCTTATATTCAATTATTCAGTCGTTATTCTTCATTTCATTCACTTCGCTCTCTCTCTCACTCTCTCTCTCTCTCTCTCTCCCTCTCTCTCCATATATATATATATATATATATATATATATATATGATATTGTCTGATAATTAGTATGGATAATGCCAAAGAGGATGTAAATCCAAAGAGAATTCAGTGTAAGAACAGACCAAATAATAAA